>QZGG01000349.1:0-161707 GCA_006409495.1 Sedum album | reverse complement strand
TTTTGTTGGTTTTGATAATGAAAAGTATAGTTGATCAAAATGTACATTGTTCAACCAATTGCTTAGTAAAGAGACACATTACAAACTTTTATATGACAATGATTTCAAATGCTTGTATATGTTCTCATGATAATTTAATAAATTGAATGTTACTTATTGAGTTTTTAAATTCTTAACTTAACAAAAAACTTTAAAATATATTACCTGATTTTTAAAAATTAAAAATACTAAAAAGATGTCTTTTACAGCGCTTTTACAAGGAATAAGCGCTGTAATATACACATTTTTTCGATTTAAAATTATTAATTACAAATTTACAGCGTTTATTTTAATTTAAACGCTGTAAAAGTAATTATTTTATTATTAATTTTAATATATATTACAGCGTTTATTTATTTAAACGCTGTTATAATTAGGGTTTGGATTAAGGGTTAGGGTTCGGGGTTCAGGGTTTAGAACCCTAATTACGACAGCGCTTTTTAAATTAAACGCTGTTATAAATCAATTTATTATTTGAAACGATGTTATAAACATGATAAATTAGTCATAATATATACACCTCCAAGCACAATAGTTGGCAACATCACTTGGACAAAATATTACCATACATGCCATATCCCTCCCAAGCATACATGTCATATCCCTCCCAAGCATACATGTCATATCCCTCCCAAGCATACATGCCATATCCTCCCAAGCATACATGCCATCCCTCCCAAGCATACATGCCATCCCTCCCAAGCATACATGTCATCTTTACGATAGGATCGCTCTCTATCATAAAAATACAAGTAGTTCAACTAGCAAAACAAACTAATGTTCTAAATCAGAAAACTTCAAATTAAATGTCTAATAATAATAACTAAGTTTTCTTATATAGGGAAACAACAAAACTCTAAAACAAAAATAATAAAATATTCGAAAAGAATGGAAAAATACTAAAAATTCGAAATAAAATAGTAAACGACCGAATTTGCCCAAAAAAAACCATGCCTCACGAGCGAGGCTTGTGATTTCTGACGGCCTCGTCGTTCTCTTCGAAACGAGGTATTATGGGCCCAATTCTGACATCGAAAACTCAAAAACTGCTATTTTATGTTGAAGCGAGTTCCGCAAATTGTGTCTCAAGCATCTTCTGTTCGGCTTTTCCTTGTTTGAGTTCTGCGAATATATTCTGAATGTCTTTGCTCTGTTGTGCTTGAGTAGCTATCATTTGAGTCATTAGTTGCGCTAAGGTAGGTTCCTCGGATTTCTTGTCTTCCTTCCTTTGGTTGAAATTTGTGCTCGGGCCGTAGTTCTGACTCGAGGCTTGGTTGCTCGGGTAGTCTCCTCTAGCTTGGTCTCGTGAAAAGTATTGAGACTTACCTGGGTTTGGTTATTGTACCCTTGAGTAGGGTATGGTGGTTTCGAATCTGAGTAGAATCTAGTCTGCCTTTGTTGAGGGGGTACGTAGGATCCTTGTCCTCGAGCTATGTAGCTAACGTCTTCTCCTCCTTTAGGTCCGTAAGCTTCTTCAGTGTGCTCGCTAACCTCGTAGACGTTCGATTGTGTTTCTTCTTATCTAAGTTAAGGTTAGAAAGGGCTTGCACTAAAGAGTTAACGGTTTTTGAAAGGTTATTAAAGTCGGCTTTCGTGACTGAATTCGTACTCGGCTCAAGTTCCTCCTTCTTTAGATGGTTTCGATCTCCACCCCATTGGTGGCTGTTCCATGCGAGTTTCTCTATAACCTTGAATCCTTCGCTCGCGGGTAGTCCCATGATGCTTCCTCCGCTTCCTTGATCCATGCGTAATCGACTATTCTCGTCCATTCCATCGTAGAACATCGACAACAATTCCCATTTGTTATATCCATGATGAGGACATTCGCGTTGAAGTCCTTTGAATCGTTCGTACGCTTCGTAAAAAGATTCATTGTTGCTTGAACAAATTTGTTAATTCTATCCCTAATACGTTTTACCTTTGCAGGGGGAAATATTGGTTTACGAAAGCTTGGGCTAAGGCGTCCCATGTCTTGAATGTGTTTGGCTCGTGTCCTTGAAGCCAATCTTTCGCTCCATCGGTTAAAGAAAATGGAAATAGCTTCATGTAAACTATTTCTCGAGGTACTCCTGCAAATTTATACGTACGGCATAATTCAGTAAAATTATTAAGATGAACGTGAGGGTTACCGTATCCGTCGAATGATTCACTCTTGATCATTTGGATGAGTCCTCCTCGAAGTTCAAAGTCGTATCCTTCTTCATTGGAATGCGAATGGGAGAATCATAACTTCCAATGGTTGGAGTTATGTAATACTCGGCTGGTTGCTCGACCTCAGCCCCTGCTCGAGCTGCTCCTTGCGGTCGAGTTTGATTTTCCATATCTGGTCGAGTGAGTTGATTTGTTCTCGGTTTCTTCGGTATTGTCAAGGGAAATTCCACGAAGTTGAGGTTAAAGGTCTAGAAGATCTCGAAGAGCTAGAACTTGAATTTGTGACGTCCACTTGCACCTTTTTCTTCGCTTTAGAGTTTGATTGCATTCACCTACAAAAAGATGAATTTTAGTAATAGCTAGAAAAATAAGCAAATGAAAGTTTTTATTACTACTATTTTTTTTATATTTAGGATTTCGAGTGACTCGAAATCTAGAACTAAAAATTAAACTAGTGAAAAGATTTTAAAAACTAAAAACTAAACACCGTTCCCCGGCAACGGCGCCATTTTGACGTGCAATTTAGTGATAGATATTCCAACACGCAACTCAAAAGAATTTATAGAACTAGGGGTGACCTAGTGTCGAACCCAAGGGAACAGTGGAGTCAAGTTATATTTCAAACTCGATTACTAGCTTTTAATCTTACACTCGATTACTAGCTTTCAATTTAGTTCTTAAGTGTTTTATTTATTTCAAAGGCAATATTATTTATTCAAAAGGCAATATTTCAAGAAAAGGTTTCGTTATCAAACTATGAAAGGATTTGTTATCAAATATTAAAAACTATGACAAGGATGAGAATCCTCCACTAATACTTATGGTTTCACTCGAACAAGATATAAATCCTCACTCCCGTGTTAGATTTATATTATAGTTATGAATTTCCTTCTTGATGACAATTTAATATAGAACGTATAGTTATATGATAATATAAATCCTCACTCCCGTGTTAGATTTATATTATAGAATTTAGACTGAGTAGCATTAGCATACGAATCCTCACTCCCGTGTTAGATTCGTATGTAAACATCTACTCGACTAGCTTCATTCCTCCCGGTGTTTTCACTAATCTGTCCAAATACGCTTATTAATACATTAATGCACCAAATATACTCGCTGCTCCTAAATCGCATAAGGCATCATCAATATTTATATCTCCTACGGCGATCGGTATAGTGAATGAACCATAATCTTTTTGTTTCTTAGGCATCTTACGTTATACTACGGCACTAAAATTAGGTCCTAAGGCAACATGGTCTACATCACATAATTCACGACGATGAGTTATGATATCTTCTAAAAATTTAATTTAGGTGGGCATTTGAGAAATTAACTCTGAAAATGGTAGAGTGATGCTAAGCTTTCCGAGAATTTCAGCAAACTTCTAGAATGCGGCTGTTTCTTTTACCTTCTTTTGTCTGTTTGGGAATGGAAGTGGTGGAACATAAGGTGGTGGTGCTACGTAAGGCGGCTTACTTTCCTTGTCCGTGGCTTCCTCTTCCTGCTCGGGCTGCTGAGTGTTACTCGGTTCATCTTGCTTGGCTGAATTTGTTGGTGCTTTCTTTGGTCTTGGTCCTTCAAGCTCCTTACCACTTTTCAAAGTGATAGCGCTTACGTCGGCTGAGTTTATTTCGGGTTGAGAAGGAAGTTTTCCGGGATTCCTTCAATGTGTTGAAGCGAGTTGCGCAAATTGTGTCTCAAGCATCTTCTGTTCGGCTTTTCCTTGTTTGAGTTCTGCGAATATATTCTGAATGTCTTTGCTCTGTTGTCCTTGAGTAGCTATCATTTGAGTCATTAGTTGCGCTAAGGTAGGTTCCTCGGATTTCTTGTCTTCCTTCCTTTGGTTGAAGTTTGTGCTCGGGCCGTAGTTCTGACTCGAGGCTTGATTGCTCGGGTAGTCTCCTCTAGCTTGGTCTCGTGAAAAGTATTGAGACTTACCTGGGCTTTGGTTATTGTACCCTTGAGTAGGGTATTGTGGTTTCGAATCTGAGTAGAATCTAGTCTGCCTTTGTTGAGGGGGTACGTAGGATCTTTGTCCTCGAGCTATGTAGCTAACGTCTTCTCCTCCTTTAGGTCCGTAAGCTTCTTCAGTGTTCTCGCTAACCTCGTAGACGTTCGATTGTGTTTTCTTCTTATCTAAATTAAGGTTAGAAAGGGCTTGCACTAAAGAGTTAACGATTTTTGAAAGGTTATTAAAATCGGCTTTCGTGACTGAATTCGTACTCGGCTCAAGTTCGTCCTTCTTTAGATGGTTTCGATCTCCACCCCATTGGTGGCTGTTCCATGCGAGTTTCTCTATAACCTTGAATCCTTCGCTCGCGGGTAGTCCCATGATGCTTCCTCCGCTTCCTTGATCCATGCGTAATCGACTGTTCTCGTCTATTCCATCGTAGAACATCGACAATAATTCCCATTTGTTATATCCATGATGAGGACATTCGCGTTGAAGTCCTTTGAATCGTTCGTACGCTTCGTAAAAAGATTCATTGTTGGCTTGAACGAATTTGTTAATTCTATCCCTAATACGTTTTACCTTTGCAGGGGGAAAATATTGGTTTACGAAAGCTTGGGCTAAGGCGTCCCATGTCTTGAATGTGTTTGGCTCGTGTCCTTGAAGCCAATCTTTCGCTTCATCGGTTAGAGAAAATGGAAATAGCTTCATGTAAACTATTTCTCGAGGTACTCCTACAAATTTATACGTACGGCATAATTCAGTAAAATTATTAAGATGAACGTGAGGGTTACCGTATCCGTCGAATGATTCACTCTTGATCATTTGGATGAGTCCTCCTCGAAGTTCAAAATCGTATCCTTCTTCATTAGGAATGCGAATGGAAGAATCATAACTTCCAGTGGTAGGAGTTATGTAATACTCGGCTGGTTGCTCGACCTCAGCCCCTGCTCGAGCTGCTCCTTGCGGTCGAGTTTGATTTTCCATGTCTGGTCGAGTGAGTTGATTTGTTCTCGGTTTCTTTGGTATTGTCCAAGGGAAATTCCACGAAGTTGAGGTTAAAGGTCTAGATGATCTCGTAGAGCTAGAACTTGAGTTTGTGACGTCCACTTGCACCTTTTTCTTCGCTTTAGAGTTTGATTGCATTCACCTACAAAAAGATGAAATTTTAGTAATAGCTAGAAAAATAAGCAAATGAAAGTTTTTATTACTACTATTTTTTTTAATTTAGGATTTCGAGCGACTCGAAATCTAGAACTAAAGATTAAACTAGTGAAAAGATTTTTAAAAACGAAACACCGTGTCCCCGGCAACGGCGCCATTTTGACCGCATGCAATTTAGTCGATAGATATTCCAACACGCAACTCAAAAGAATTTATAGAACTAGGGGTGACCTAGTGTCGAACCCAAGGGAACAATGGAGTCAAGTTATATTTCAAACTCGATTACTAGCTTTTAATCCTCTACACTCGATTACTAGCTTTCACTTCACCACCTGTATAATGAAATATTGCATATGACCACCTGTTTAACATACGCCGTTACCACATCGCCACCTAATTCTGTTAACGTTGCGAGCGTGATTACACGCGCTGTCCAAACGCGTGAAATTAAAATAATAATAAACAAAACCTATGCTTGCATCGTTGAAATCGCAGATCTATCTCTTCTCACATCTCACCCTACTTCGTCGGTCGTCTCGTCTCGTGAATCTTCACGGCCTCAGAATAGCGATTGTCTCTCAAAATCAAAATTGAGTGTAGTGAATTGCAGAGGGTTGTAGCGGGTCCTTTCTGTCAGATTGGTGCGAAGAGTTAGGGTTCGGTGTGTTGCAATGGCACATTCAAATCCCCCAGGTAATTCCTCTTTTTTATCTTTAAATTGTGAATATTATACTAGATTTATAGTTTAAGGGTTGCGATGTTATATTGGTTGGTGCAATGTCAGATTCAATTAGTTTAGGTTATAATTGTTTGTTGAATTTTAGGGTTAGGGTAAATGTAGTTTTAGGGTTGAACTATATCTGTTTTTGGTGAGTTGTAGATAGTGTTTGATGTTTGGTTGGTGAATGTGCAGCTAGTTTGATTGCTATTGTTAACAGTTAAATAATTTGTATATAGGAGAACATGTGAATTTTAGGGTGTTGCATGGTGGTAAGTTTTACAAATGTAGTGATCAGAAAATAAAGTATCAGATGGGCCACACTAAGTTTATGAGGGACATTGATTCAGATTTAGTGTCTAAGGTAGTTATGGAAGATATGTTTACCACCGACCTTGGATTGTCGGACATTAAGGAGATGTGGTACTTAGTACCTGGTAAGACAATTAATAAAGGATTACATTGCATTGAAAAGGATTTAGACGCAATGGAAATGTTGAAAAATGTTGGGAAGGATAAATGGTGTCACATTTATGTAATCCAAGGATCTGAGCCAACACCGATTAGATTAAGATGTGAAGAGCCAATTGTAAAGGGTCACACTTGGTTTTCAGTATCAGACGATGTCCCCCATTACCCCTAGTCAGTTCTGCATTGCCAAAATCTCCGCAAATTGATAATGAATGTGCAGAAGAATCTGGTGTTGGGGATGCTGTTAGAGATGCAACTGGTGGTAGAGATGAATTGTTAGGTTCTGAAAGTTCAGATAATGATGAGGAATTTTTGCTGAGTGATGGTGAAAATGAGGAGGATTATCAATTCGGAGGATTAGCAGAGGATGTAGATCCATGTAATGCAAATGTTGGAGAGAGTGTAGGAGGTTCAGGTTATGCTGGAAATAATATACGGACATCTGCTGAGGGTGGAGTTAGTATCGGAATAACGGGAGAACCTGAAGTTGGAAATGGTGATATGGTTCGAGTTGATGAAGAAGGTATTATAGAGTCTGATGGGTTTAATAGCTTTACTGAGTCGGATGATGATGGTGGAAATCAGCTAAGGAAGTATAGGAAGTTTAATCCTATGGTTGTTACTTTTGTTGTATTGGCCGTCTGAACTAAGGCTGTTAAAACTTTTGTTGTCACTTTTTTGTATGCCAACTCTGGCCATGTTTTGTGTATGCCAACTATGACTGTTTCAGTTTTTGTGAAATTTCTGCTCATGTATGTAATGTGATGAGTTGATATTTATCGTTCGTATCACACCGAATTCTTGATCATTATCATTGAGGAATTGATTATCTCACATGTTATTCAAACAAATTTGTCATCTTTTCAGGTCAAAGAAGGAGATGAGACGAGATCGAAGTTATCAAGCAGCAATCTGAGTTTTGACTTCAAAAAGGTGGCAATAGCTCGGTATTGTACCGAGGCAACCGAGCATACCGAGGCAAGTTGGTAGCCGTGAAGAGTCTGGGAATATCTACCTCGGTATGGTCTGTACCTTACCGAGCATACCGAGGCAAGTTGGTAGCCGTGAAGAGTCTGGGAATATCTACCTCGGTATGGTCCGTGCCTTACCGAGCATACCGAGGCAACTGAGCCAGCTGAACCATTGCCTACCTCGGTATCATACCGAGCTTACCGAGGCTACCGAGGTATTAATGCACGACTATAAATTCAGCTTTTGGGGACTTTTGGAAAGGGAATCGATTGACGGAAGAAAAAGAAAAGACAAATCAGACGAAAAGGGAAGAAAGAAAAAGGGAAGCGATATAGATCAAGTATGAATCTTAGGTTGGATGCATTGAACAAGTAACTTATACCTGGAATTCTCTTTATATATATTTCAACTCCGTTGAATCGATAAAATTTACAAAACAAAATCAAACCAACATTTGCTCAGGTAGCTAGACAAAAATTAATCCTTAACTAGTGCATAAGTTTAGTTTGCTCCGTGGACGACCCGATATACTTATCGGATTATAAATTACTTTGATTGCATCCACAAAATATTGCACGTCATAATGCAAGGAATTCAGGTCTTGTATTCAGGTCTTGTATACAAAATAAACCCTGGAATTATATTACAATGGTAACGAACATGTTCACTTACACTTAACCTTCACGAATTCTTATACATTACAAAATTTAAAACAATAACATTCGATAAGATAACCAGTACAGATAAAACTACGTACACCCTAATTCCAACCATCCTTTCAAACTTCCTAACCTTTGAGCGTAATTCAGAGTTTTCATTTTCAATCTTATTCTTCTCAAAAACCAGCTTCTTGATCACTTGTACGGCTCTTTCAGAAAAAGGATCATCCCTCCACATGAAATAATTACAACCCTTCTTTTCCGTCCAATATAGACGACAACCGAAAAATCTCCTCCCATAATTATTTTCAGTACGCGCAACACATTCTTTCGCTTCTAAACCACAATTGCATTTTCTTACACTGAAACTCATAGATGTTGAGTTCGTAGAAGACATCCTGCATATCAAAACAATATTCACATACCAAATCTGATTTGCAAATTCATACTACTGAATTTGAAATCTGAATTCAACCACCAATGCACTAGCGGATTACACAATTCAAGTACAAAACAATCCAGTAACAAAACACTAAACATACTAAACCTAAATCAAATGATATGTTGTATTTCCACATAGCCGGTTACCAAATTGACACATCTTTAATAAAATCGACGGGAAGAACATCTATGACATAATTGAAGGTACGAACATCTCTACAAAACCTCATAATCTTACCTATCAATGTCGCCTCTCGATTCAGAACGAATCTGTGACATGAGCGGCTGCGGACGAGTGAAGAATTGGATCGAGGGTTTCTTCTGCTTAAAAGCAATTTAATGTTATTTATATAATAAAATAAATATAACGATTGAATTCACGCGTTTGACGGTAAAGGTAACGGTACAGTAGTTAGGTGGCGATGTGGTAACGGCGTATGTTAAACAGGTGGTCATATGCAATATTTCATTATACAGGTGGTGGAGTGAAATATGTCACATTATACAGGTGTTTTTCTGTAATTTTCCCTATTATTTATTCAAAAGGCAATATTTCAATAAAAGGTTTCGTTATCAAACTATGACAAGGATTTGTTATCAAATATTAAAAACTATGACAAGGATGAGAATCCTCCACTAATACTTATGGTTTCACTCGAACAAGATATAAATCCTCACTCCCGTGTTAGATTTATATTATAGTTATGAATTTCCTTCTTGATGACAATTTAATATAGAACGTATAGTTATATGATAATATAAATCCTCACTCCCGTGTTAGATTTATATTATAGAATTTAGACTGAGTAGCATTAGCATACGAATCCTCACTCCCGTGTTAGATTCGCACGTAAACATCTACTCGACTAGCTTCATTCCTCCCGGTGTTTTCACTAATCTGTCCAAATACGCTTATTAATACATTCATGCACCAAATATACTCGCTGCTCCGCTTTGCTAATATACTCGATCTAATGGTTGTATTGATTCCAAAATAATCTAAGTTCACCTCCCGGTCCTTCCCTAGAAAATACTACTCGACCTACTCTTCTAGATGTTTTGTCAGGACACCTAATTTATAAAGATAAGGCTCGGGTATGATTCAACACACACAATAATCCTACAAGAATTGATTCATGTAAATTAAATAGTCATGTTCTAGTTAATCATAAGCATTAGGAATTCATCAAATCCCTATCATAAGGAAACTACTCACTCATCTCGAGTGATAATGCAAACATGTTCAAACGATTGTAAGTAAAACGATTGTAAATAAAACAAGAGTAAAGTTTAGAAATTCTCAGTGATTGATGATCCACGGTCGAGCTCCAAGCTGCTGCTATCTCCTCGTTATCTCGAGTACAAAATTAAAAGTTGACAATCTTCTATAATTCAAACGGTCCTCCGAACTCTCTCGGGTATCTTTCTTCTTCACTTGGTTACTCGACTTCAATCAATCACTTGGTCGGGTAGGGTCTCTGCATTCCTCCTCTTGCTCGGTGCCCCTTGTGATGTTTATATAGTGAAGATCAAACAAAGGGTCGAGTGGATGAAAGGTCTTGCTTTAACTCCCGTCATAAATGGTCGAGTAAATGGAAAGGTCTTCTTATCCACTTGTATTAAATCACTCGAGTGGAATGAAAGGTCTAGCTTATCCACTCATTAAATGGCTCGAGTAAATGAAGAGAATCCATACGAAGGGTCTTAATCACGTGATGACTTGCTCGAGCAGTGCATTTACTCGGTCGAGTAACATGAGTTTTTGCTTGTTCTGGCTCGGGTCAAGTACTTTAGTACACTCGGTATAAGAATTACAGAAATGCTTCAAATTATGTCTGATTTAGGCCGAATTCACGTGCTTTTCCTCATATTTCCAATTGTGCTCCTTCGTAAGGCTGGAATCGTGCTTTTGACCTGAAACATCAATCAAAGTATCAAAAGTAATATATTTTACGTTATAATCATAGGTAATAAGCATGAAAGTAGGGACTTAAAATAAACATTTCTAACACTGATCACTTATTTACAAGCGCTGTTAAATAACTATTCTGTACTAGTGACTTACGCGACAACTTTATTTTATGTCGTAAAAATGCAAAATATACGCGGCTAAAGTACTTTGTGTTAGTCATGTAAAAGTTATGCGACTTACCTTACGCGACTTACGGTACATCACATAAGTCATGGTGTGACTAATACCATAGTTACGCGACTATTTAGGTAATGTCGCGTAAGGGGTTTTTCTGGCATAGTGATATTCGTATGTCTCTTAAATTTAGAAAGTAGAGTATTGATTGACACAGAGAAGAAAAGGTACAACAAGAAAGTAACACACCCCCAACAAAGAGTTTGAAGACGACATACATCTTAGAGCTTGAAAACGGATGGTCTAAACAAAGAAGTATCAAGCCAAGTCTGCTTTTCAACAGCATAAATACATATATTTCCAGCCTGAATAATAACTTTATTGAAGCAGACTGACATAGAATATGAAGATCAATTTCCAGCCCTGATCTTAATTTTCAATGTCCCGCATAAAAAATGGAAATTCGGACAGGACACATTTGAAGCAATATTGCTTATTGAATTATGAATTCAAATTTTCTATATTGTAGATTTCAATTATCTAAGGGTGAGCAAATTCTAAAAACTAGGTGATAAACGAGCTTGAATAAAAAACAAAACTGGTTTATCATGATATTTTTGTATTGGTGGTTTATCATGATATTTTTGTATTGGTTTCCTATTTAACTAGTTTATAATGATATTTATTTTATTAGGATAAAGATCATGAGAGACATTATATGTTTTTGGGACGGGAGGAATTAATCTTAAACGTTGATTTGATTAACTTTCGGTTGAAATTAAAATAATTTTTAATTAAAAAATGAGCGATTGGAGTTGATGGTTCTTTTTAGCGTAAATTTCATCCGTTGGATTTTCAGACATCAACGGTTGAGGATAGTTCCTGCAACAAGGTTTATGAGCTTGTAACTCCTGATTTTGATATTTGAATAAGCTTTTCAAAATTATTTAGATCATGTGCTAGTTCATTTTTAATAGAAAGATATCATTATTTCGAAGTTTGAGTTTATGACTTGAAAATGCAAAAATTGAAATTTATATTTTTGTGAAAATATGTGTGTTGTGATTGCTTGACTAAGAAGACTTGAACACACTCTATTTTCCGTGTTGGTTGTAAGTGGTTCATTAATTGTTTGCGCTTCTTTCAGTATGATGTACCTCGAGGTAAGTTTTATTGCGTTCATTAATTTCTTCTTATTCCGTCAATAGATGACTTTGCTGATGGGAGTGGGTATGAAAGCTTAACAATGAATATTATCGGTTTAGTTCTCTTAATTTAATTCTCTTCGAATCTTGTTTACAAATACATGTCTAATTGTCTACAATTGAATCAACTGTCATTGATTATTATACTTCGATGCCCTTTTTGATTATGTAGTTTACATAGGTTCCTTATTATAGAACTGCGGACTATATTCGCTATGGTTTGATTCGTTTGCAACTTCGTTTAAATCAAAGATTGTAAGCATATTTGCAATCTATGCTGCTTATAATAGCTGAAAGTGTAAAGTAGTTCATCCGTGTGAGATGTTAAAGTTGAATTTCTATTGGTTGTTGAATATTTTAATCTTTATTTCGAAAAACATTAAATGCTATTGTCAGATACAATTAATGATAAAGTCAGACAATCATACTTTCCTCACCTCTCCTTAATTTTTGTGCAAATGATGCCTTTAGATAATCTTACATTCTTACTTTATCGGGATAGAGGGAGTAGGTTATATGTTCCACGAAACCACATTTATATAGCAATATTTCGTTCGACCACCCATATAACGTTTCCCATTATCAAACATTCACCTATCAATGTTCTGTCATATATTCTGTTAAATTTATTCTTTTTAATATACTAATAATAATTTTATCATAATACAATTCCAATATAATAAATGGATTTTCACTTCATCACCTCTATAATCACTTTCGTTATCATTTAACCACCTCTCCATTATCAGGGTTAGTACCTTGCTAACGATACAAATTATAAAGTTGGTTGATTGAAATATTACATTATAAGAGTGGTATCGTGGAATATGCCCTATTAGAAGTGTTTAAGACCGCATTATTTGAGTGTTTTAAATTTTCATCATATTTCGAAATAGTGTTTTTGTATGAATGTATTGAATTTATTCATGGGTGATGCTTCTATAGAGATTTTCAAAGATAGCAGTACTGTATTCAAATATGTTTGTGAAGTTTGGGCAACTTTTGTAGCAAGTTTAATAGGTTTGTAATTATATGATCTGATGTCTGAATTGTTATTTTCAAAATATTATACTATTTTATTTGGGATAGCTATTAAAAGATATATTCCCTCCATCCCCGTTTATTGTGAATGTTAAGAGTTTCACACGTTAATTAAGAAAGTTTGAAAAGTGAAAAAAGAAAGAGAAGTGTTGTTAGAAAAGAATTAAGTAAAGAGAAGGATTTAATTGATAATAAATGATGAAAAAAGTTCAAAAGTAGGGTAATAAATGATGGGAGAGAAATTAATATGTGAGTGAAAAAAGAAGAGAATGTTCATTTATGAAACGTAAAGTATATATATTGGGACGCGTATTCTCCCTCACAGGCAGGGGAACCCTACTTCTTTTTGTTGAACGTTAGGAGGTCATAACCAATTATTCATAATTGGCCAGATTTTTGATACAAATAATATCCAAATACCAAACCCATACCAAAAATGGAAACGTGCACTATAATATAGGATAAATAGAGTACTAGATTTACATGTTCATTATGAGTTGAAAGATACAAGGCTGCGAAGTTAGGTCTTAAATAGGAGAAAAGTACTGAAAATTTGATTATTGGTTCAAGATATGAATATTTGGTTATGCAAAATAATATTTTAGGGGTTTATAAATGCAATATAGCTTTTAAGTAATTATTGAGGGGTGTCAAATCATTTAATCGGAATTTTGAATTACTATAAGCCAATATTTTAAAAGATAATAAGAATATATCTAATTATGTGTGTACTCTTCAAAATAATAAACAATGATTAATCTTAATCTTCGGGAAGAAGTTAATTTTTTTTTTCAATCCTAACCCTCCGCTTGGATGCGGGAAAAAGAAATGGAAAGAAAATTTAAGAATTTTTTTAAAGGAAAGTAATTTTCCATGGGAAAACTGAGAGGAAAAGTTTATACTGTTTTCTTTGTGTTATTTATTCATTTTTCATAATTCAACCAAACACACTCAAATATTTTTCTTTATTTTTTTCATCAAATTTTCTTTTCCACTCATTTTTTCATGCAACCAAACGGAGCATAAATGTAATTAGTTTTTAAAACTCCGACCGACTCGACTAGTTGACCCATGAATTGGTGGATATATCGGTTCGAGTTGATTGCAGACCAGATTCTGAATTTAAATTGATAAAACTTGGTTAAGAATCGATTCAACGAGCCGATTTTTAGTAATCAAAGACTGAGGTTTGAACTTAGGCTCATTCCTCACATGTCAGGTTAGTTAACCAACTCAACCATAAATTGTTTAATAGATAAATAAAATATATTTATAAATTTTACACATATTTTAATTTATAGTATATTTTAAATTATAAACGGTTATGATTTAATTTGTTTTTTAATTAAATTAGAGAACAAATTTGTGCAAAATAAGGGGTGGCTGAAATTAGTGAGTTTTTACTTTTAATGACATCCATTTAATTATTTAAATGAACGGACGAGATGATGTCATAATGTCCTACGCATAATTAGTTGTAAGCTTAAAATCTTTTTCTATATTTATAAACTTTTTTAAAAATAAAAAATATACATGCATCCATAGTTAATCCGATTGATCTTTAAACTATTGACCCACTACCTTCAACAAATCAGTTTTTATACGTGGTGATGAAAACAGGACCGAACTACAATCTAGTTATTTTCCTACTCTGTTTAGGTAGTTTGTCTTCGTTAATGTATGTTTATAGGCTCATACGCCTCCTTTTGTATCGATAAAAAACACTGAATGTAATCACCACATACACAATTAGTAGATCCAAACACCTATTGACCCACTTACTATAAAAGGGTCAAGTTTCTTTGCAAATTCGTGCACACGTGCATTTTGAGATACAACTGTTTGCATTTCTATCTTAATTATCTGCACACTTTGATTCGCATTTATGTATTTTGACTTTTTTACTAAAAGACAAAATTTTAAAAAATAAATTTCTGAACAATTGGATTTCGTGCCACCTATCTTGGATAGCAAATAAACCCTACTCTACAACAAAATAATTTTGGACCCAACCCAAACACCTTGACCTTGGACTTTACGATAATATTGTTTCTTGATATTTCTTCATTATTTAAAAGCTTCAAAGCTTCAAGTTTTACCACTCCGACATCAACTCATTGGTTTAACTCGAAGGTATATCAACTTATGCCAATTTCTTGTTTTTACTGATTAGCCTTTTTCTCGTATTTACTCCTAATATTTCATTCATCTCATTTTGTAATTTCAAGTTTCATGTTTAATTATCATTCCCATTTTCTGCACTTTCTACTTCGCAGTGCAATGGTGTGTCTCTGTCTAACTGAAAATAACATCAAGTGGTCTCGTAAATAGATTTTTCAGCAGCTACATGCACTTTCTACTCGATATGCTTCTTGATACGGACGGTTGTGTGCATTTTTAGTATCATCTGATGCTATTTATACTTGGCGATTGTACTCTTAGGTGTACTGAATTTAATTCACTGTTTTTCTCTCATGCTTTGTTTTTATTCCTATCCGCTGATTCCACAGGTTTAATGATCTGTCAATTTTTGCATTCCTATGATTAGGGGTATGTGGCTGGTGCTTTCACTTAATATCTACTGAAACTTTTACGGACAGTGCTGGGTATGATTAGATTTTGATGCGTAGTATAGTGATATCATTTGTTCAATTCTCATCGTATTTGCTCATGAAATGATTTTGCAGGTTGCCAGATTCTAAGTGCGTATACCAATATCTAAAACCCAAAGTTATTAGACAGTTCAATATGCAGTCCATCTTCATTCCACTTTGTTCTTAAACTCAGACTGGAATTTGGATGAATGATCAATAGGAGGAAAGACAGGTGTGTTCTATTTTTTACTAAAAAGTTAGACCTTTTTTTTCTTTTCGATGGGTGGTACATGTAGTACAAGAATATTTGTTAACACATCTAGCTAATACATCAAGTACATTATCTTCAATCTAAGCACAACCTTCTTCAAAGGATCCCTCCACCAAGACTTGTACACGTCTTCCATACAATTTTGACATAACTCCATTGCATCTATTGCAACTTCATACATACACAGCTTCCACGCCCAACACGGGAAGAAATGAAGAGCCTCCACACCCATGGAGGGAGGAATAACAAACTCCAACAAATGGAGAATAAATGGTGAGGTCAGGGATTGAACCCTGGACCTTTTAATTATATAGATTTATTGATATTTTATTTTGTAGAATTCATCTACAAATAACAATAACATGTTTTTTATTCCTGTAAAAAACTGACATGCAACAAAAAAAAGTAAAAAATAGAACTGATTGTTCTTAAATCTATAGCGAAGCTAGTTTCTGAATGTCATATGGGGAAGCATCTGATGGGTCCTTAGCAGTGTAGTATCTGGCAGCCACAGCTTGGTTGACAGCCTCAGTCGGGTGAATGTTGTCGAAAAACAATGCTTTTGATCTGTCAGGACAGATAGCAGAATCTCCACTCTTACATGTAACTTGGCTAACCGTGTCAATATTTTGGCAGCAAGATCTAATTGCTGTTAGTGGCACTGATAAGAAAATTCATGACGGAAATTTGTAAGTACAAATGTAAAATAACAATTGCAAGATGTTCTGTTTTGCATTTAAATGTTTATACCTGCAGGTCCTCCAGAGGAGATTCCAACTGTGTTCAAAAAAGTGAGTTTGGCCTCTGGCAGATCTTTAGCAAGAGTATCTACTGACGCCTTGAGCTCGGCATTGAACAGATCAACAGCATCATTCAACTTGGTAGCGTTCACTGGACCAGGCCATTGAAGGATGAACTCATAAGGACTGAATCCAATGTGTCCAACTCCAACGAAGGCAATCCTTCTCGCTCCCAGGTCGTATAAGGCCTAAAACACGAAGCCAAGATCAGACGATGACATTGTTTAACTTGATAACTCAATGTTAAAGACATGTATGTGAGGGTAAGAAGCTGACCTTAACAATGCGGTTCTGCTCGGCTACAAGCAATTTAGCAAAGGCAGAGGGGTCGTATTTTGCACTGGAGTCATATGATTGCGGCATGAAGTAGTTGTTGACATAATCATTGCTCCCAATTCCGATAGTGTAAATGCATTTGTTGAGAAGGCTTGCCACATCTGCCTTGGTGGTTTTCAAGATGCCAGGAAGTTGGTTAACAATACTTTGGTGCGCGTAGAGTTGCATTTGGAGGAATATTCTTTCACCCTGTCAATATAAAGTTTACATCAAAGCCTCAGTCAACGTGTCAGATTATAAAAAGGGATTAGTGCTCTTAAAGCAGGAGTAAATATGTACATTAGTTTTGCCAGTGTCGTTAAGGATCCCAGCTGCACCAGATGCGTAGTTGACACCAATGAAGTTTCCAACAGACGCTTGGGTTATCGGTGGGATGAAGCTAGTGAAACCAAGTGACTGAGCTGCAATGAAATATGCCAACAAAATCCGAAACGTCAACATGTATGCATGATGATACATATAAAAGTAAAAGAGAAGAAAAATAATAAAGTACCTATGAAGTCAACGTATGTCCGGCCATTGGTAAACCTCCCGGTAGGATTAGCACCACCAGGGAAGTCAACACCATAAGGTGCATAATTGGCCTTGGCAATGGTTTTAAGATTGTTATTGTTGCCAGGATCAGCTAGGGAGTCTCCAAAAACAAAGTAACAAGGGACTTGAGGGGCAGCAAGTGCAACACGTGACACAGACAGCACAAGAGAACAATTGCAAGAACATTCATTGCCATGTCGGAGAAATTAAGGTCGGTAAAAAGTGTTTTGCGTATGGTCAGTTTGGAGTGGGTTAACGAGTCTTATATATTTCAGACTGATTTCCTAATTTAAAAGCATAAATATGTTATTTCCTAAGCAAAAATATACTTATTTCCAATAAAATCGATGAGATACGGCCACTTCCAAAAACAGCTATTATGTAATTATTAATGGCCAAAACTGAAGAGCTGCACTTCCTTGTTTCTTAATGTTCGATTTTAGGGAATGATATGTTGTGAATTAATTAATAGCAAGCGAATGCAATACATCATGTTTTCTGGTTAACTTTTATTCAATTGGTGTGTTTGTTAGTCATTTAAATATGCTTATCAAATTTGGTAGTTTTACGTTTTGTGTAATGTTTTTCGTCTCTAAATTTATACGTTGCATAATGTATTCCGCTCGCTCACTCCTTTCGTGTACAATGTTACAGTGTTACTTAGTGAGTTATGTTTTCTTTTGAATAATACCCCTTGCAAAATCAGACTAGCTAGGAATTAAACTAAAGTATAATTTTTACCTTGTGTCAAAAGGAAGCTGCATAAATCTATTGTTCAATATAATGTAGATCAGATTTACAACCTTGGAAGTATCAGTGACCATATGTGGAGCTGAGCCTGTTCTTGGATGTTTAACAGGAACCAAGACTTGATTTGCTTTTATGTTTAGCAAATGACACTTTTTAATATAATAATAATATTTTTATCACAATACACCATCAATATAATAAATCAATTTTCACTTCACCACCTCTATAATTGGTTCCGTTATCATTTAACCACCTCTCCGTTAACATGAGTGGTTATTTGGTAACGACGATAATTATAAGGTGGTTGAATGCAAATTTAAATAATAAAGGTGGTGGAGTGGAATATGACATATTATACAGGTGGTCATCTGTAATTAACCATAAAAGATAAGTAATTTAACATGTGGCAATGTTGCTATTAATTTTAAAGCTGAATAACCTTTTAAATTTATAGAAAATTTGAATAATTTTCAAGTAAAAATGGTATCATCCACTTTCAATTTAATTCCAACCAACGTCTCTCCTAAGTTTGTCTGTTATTTTTAGAGTGACATCCACTGCAAAATAAAACCGAAAACAACTTTATTCACCCATTTACTCCAACCTTTTTCCATTATTTACCAAAAACGGATGTAACTTTATTTTCGCTCGTCAAAATTATTTGCTTTTTCATTAATTTACTTTTTTATATATTTAAAATCTCTTATTCCTTGCTGTTGGAATTGCAATATTGTAATTTTTTCACAAATATAAAGACTTTCCATACATTAAAGTGAAAAGAAAAATGTTACACAGACACAAATGATTTTGTGCTCATCAGCTGTTTGTATAAATGCGTCAAAGACAACCAAAACACCCTTTGGAGTATTCCTCACGCTAAATCGGCATCACCCAATATCCAATCCAGCACTCCATTTTCAACACCTATATAAAACCCCATCCCATTATTATTCATTTTTATGTCATACATCCATCTCTAGTTTTATGAACATGGAGTTTCTTTGATGCCCCCTTTTCATTTCCATACTGCATTGCCCTTGTGGTTTCAGATTGCATCTTTTTTATTTTAGAGATGGAGAATCATCAGGTGGGGGCGAGGCTGCCTCCTGGCTTCAGGTTTCACCCAACTGATCAAGAGCTTGTGGTTGAGTACCTGGCTAGGAAGACATTGGGTGTACCTCTACCTTCTTCTGCAGTTGTCGAGGCGGATGTTTGCAAGTCTGATCCTTGGGATTTGCCTGGTAATGTCGTGATTTCCTAACATTTTTGTGTTTCAGGAATTTGAACAACAATGTTGAATGAATTCTGTTTTTTTCAGGGAAGAAGGATGAGTCAAAGTACTTTTTCAACTGCATGGAGGCGAAGTACCGGACTGGGCAGAGGTGTAACAGAGCCACTGAATCAGGATATTGGAAAGCTACTGGCAGAGACCGAAGAGTTTTGGCTCCTAGGGGGAATAATCAAGTTGCTGGGATGAAAAAGACACTGGTGTTTTATCAGGGTAAGCCTGGCAAAGGATTAAGAACGGATTGGATCATGCACGAGTACCGTATGGACTCATACTTTGCCTCGATCCTGATCAGGAAGTCACTTGCAACCCCAGTAAGATATCTGTCCGTTTTAATTTATTATATATGAAAGATTGGATTTTGACGCATCTCATGTTGACAATTCTGAGGTTGCTGATGGTGTTATGTCTGTTTAATAATCTTCAGGCTACTGCGGCTGCAATGGTTGAGAAGTGGGTGCTCTGTCGCATTTTCTTGAAGAAAAAAGCTAAGAATGTGGCCAGGGGTAATCTGGTGGTACAAAGAGCTCATGCCTGTACAATGCTGTATGATCTCAATGAAGCTCCGCCCAGTTCGTCTTGCGACACTAGTGGTCTTACTGACGAGCGCAATCTTGAGAATGAAGTGGATAGTGCAAGCAGCTGCAATAACCTGGTTAATGTTAGCAAGAACTAGAATCAGAAAATAGGAAAGATGCTAGAAGTATTCTATGAAATCGGTTTCATGTGAAAACATATCAACCTGTCTTGCCATATGTCCTTTTCATTTCATTATCAATCTTATAAAAAGCAATTGTTTAAAAATTTGTTCCATTCGAGTTTACGCTTGCACGTAAGCTTATATAGTTTGAAACATTCGCCCATTTTCCCTTATAAGGATCATATAAATTTTCCTGTAAAGTTCCTGTTTTCTTGCTTCATTGCACATTAAAGTTCAAACACTCAGTTCCGGTATAACAACGGACAACTGTCAACGGAAACTGGTCATCAATACCTGTAAACTGACGTGCAGGCCGGTTAAACCGGTGAAATAGACCTTAACTTGCAGTGTTGGTCTTGTGGTTTTCGCTTGATTGTTCAAGCCAGAATATGACACCATGTTGTGTCACGATGATAGTCTGCAGGATTAACAATATACTCGTTAAATCCTGGCAATGTATGTTACATGTCAAACTTCAACCTTCTCAAGAAGGTTAGGGAATCCTGTGAACATTTGCAAGCTACAGACAAAAGTCAAATATCTGCTTTATGCCTTGACATGCTATCCATCACTGCAAAAAGAAATATTAACTTTAGATCCCAACAGCCAAAAACAAGGTATTTTTGTGACTAGGACCACCAACATGCTACACATAAGAAAACAATACATTTTAGAGTAGAAATTCACTTGGTGTAATATTTTTTCAATGTCCTGACATCAGCCTATTCTGGTCGAAGATAAGGGTCATTTCAATTGTGAAAGTTACAAGGCATAGATGACCAAGCTCATCACGGAATTCTAAAACAAAAGAAAGTTTGCCTTCCAAACATAAAATATATGAAAATGCGTGTTTGTTGATTTCACAAACCTGTCTTATTTTCCGGCATCACCTCATATTTCTCAACACAAATGTTCAAACAAAGGAAATCTGGACTAAAGCTCAATCAACATCAAGCAAACAAGGGGTAATGAATTAAAAACATAAATATCAAGTAAAGGATTTATGGCAAATTCGACAAGGGAAATTAGTGAAAGAGATAGAAATGCATACAATAAAAAGACAGAACTATGATGTCCAAGTTGAACCCAACACGAAATCATATCACAATCAGACAACTCAAAACAAATACATCTTTTGGATCCCTTTTGCCAACCGGTTACTAAGACTGTTAATTTTTAGAGGCTGAGAGGAAAATTTCATAAAGATCGCACATGAAGCATTATTGAGATCGTTGCAACTTCTTTACAAATAGAAACAGGTGTGCAAACACACTCTTCAAATTGATTTCATTTACATACACAGAGATTGTATCATGTGGAATCCCCTTTTCATGGATCCATGGATCCCCCTTTGCAGCCGTTGATTGCATTTTCTGTTTGCATTTTGGACGCACCAGATTGTGTTAAGTGTTTGCATTTTTGAAATGCACACGTGAGTTGCACATGACAAATGCACACGTGAGTTGCACATGCTCATTAATGCGCTGGCACAATCTGGTGCGTCCAAAATGCAAACAAAAAATGAAATCAAGGGGGTTTCACATGATACAATCTCTACATACACAAAACTCTATAGTACTTGGTCGGCCAATAATTGCAATATGATGATTGATTCATGATGTTTTATTAAGAAACTTGAAGAAAGAAAATGTTTTCTTGCATATCATTATTATTTCAGCGAATTTGCGATAGCAACTTTTATAAACCAATACGGCAGAATTGACGTATGAAAATGCCCAATATTTGAAGAATCCAAGAATATGTAAGAAGAATTCTTATCAAGAGGGAACATATACTTTCATGAGCCATAAAAGACAAGTAGTTTGATAAGAAATCGGAACTTTTTCACAAGCGTCATGTGAGATTGCGTGCAAATAAAGAACACACAAGGAAATAAGATCTGCTTCATGGTCCATAAAATGTAGTGACATTTTTTTATCGGCGGGATTACAAGTTGCATACAAGACATTTCATCGTTTTACATTTAGTACATTTCATTCAAATTTTCGTCAAGGCCACAAGACATCCAATCACCAAGAGTCGAACATGAAGTCGAACTCTTCATGAGGAACTTCGCAAACCAACTTCTGACGAAGGAGAAGCAAACATTTGTCATGGACAAAGACAAAGTAATCACCTTAAATGCTCTGGGAAAAGTAGACTACTCGAGCTGCAGAGGACGACGAGGGTTTGCAAGCCCAACAAATGTTTTGCCTTTGACGCGTTGTTGCAGACTGCTCGAACTGCATAGAACTAAAAAACATTATTGACTTAATGTAGAGAATAATGTAGTCACACTTAAAATTTAGGAATTACCCACTTTTATAATTATCCGCAATCTCCAGTTTGGGCCTGCTTTGCTCCATATAGTCCTCTTATTTGGCTTGCCTTCTTATTCTTCAAAACCTGCAAGGATGATATGTTGATAAGAATGCAAATAATGTTGAATTAGTAGCAAAGGAAAGCAAATAAGTATAAATAGATTGTAATATCGATCAATTAAGATAAGCTGAAAATTAATCAAAATTAATAAATAGCAGCAAAAACTTTATCATGTCGTGCATTATCAGATGTTCAATGATTTATTGGAAAGTCCTCTTGGATTTATCATACTATAAAATCGTGAGAATTAATGAGTGCAGTTAAAGCTTTTTCGAATCAGGCTGTAAACGGACAAAACTTGATGTTGTTGGTTATGATGCATGACACCGAGTTGGTGATTGGATTAGAGTGGCTTAAGCATATGACTGACGGGATTTCAAATCATAAAAACTGCCATATGCCGTCTCTTTTGAAATGTTTGCTGGTGGAGGAGAAATTACCATGTGTTGATTCATTGCTTGAAACTCAGTGTGTATTTACTAAATTTCCATAAATGTTTCAACACTACACCAGAAAAACCCCTTGCGCGACATAACCTAAATAGTCGCGTAATTAGGGTATTAGTCACACCATGACTTATGTGGCGTGCAGTCAGTCGCATAAGGTAAGTTGCGTAAACCCTGTTGCGTAACTTTTACATGACTAACACAAATTACGTTAGTCGCGTATATTCTGTATTTTTTGCGACATAACATAAAGTTGTCGCATAAGTAATAATCAAATATGATTGTCATTTACAGGGGCATGATTATCATTTGTTGTTTGAACTGGATTATTTACCTTCAAATACCATTTTCATTATGGATAATTAAACTTATAAAAAAATAAGAAGACAAAAATCTAACCGACAATTACATAACTTAAACATGTCTTATTTTCGAACCAAATTCAACATATACATAACAAGTTTGTACAACTACGGGTACATAGATCATAATGCCTAAATGACACTAAGTTCATCATGAAGCCACTTCGAGTTCCATTTTAAGCCATGAGCATCACCCCCAACGATCTTGATCTTGTTTTCCCAACTCAATGGCACTAAGTTCACCATGTACCTACACAAAAGAAACAAGTTTATTTCAAAAAAATCAACATCAAGACTTGTGTTACAACCTTCAACATTGGTCTATTTACCAAATAAATGATGTATAGACTTACTTGTGTAATGAATTCGGAATGGGTGAACGGATGTAGTGCCTGCAAAGGAGTAGCTAGTTAAGTGAGTTGTAGGTAAGAAATATGAAGAGTTTTGTAAGATGTGAGGAGATGGAATGAAGAGTTAAAATCAAAAGCTAAGATACAAGTGACTTGAAGTTGTGAGATAATGAAATTTTGTGTTTTGAGTTGCTAAAGCCTAAATGAGTTCCCACGAAATTAAATGTTATGAAAAAAATTTACATCTCGCCTGAAATTTTTGAATCCCGCCTGAAATTTTTGAATCCCGTCTGAAATTTTAAATCTTATGTGACTAACTTACTCAAAGTTAGTGCAAACAACCTAAAATATTCAAATCCCTCGTAAAATTTACAAGTGACTAACTTAAGAAACTTACTCACTGTTAATCTCATGGCGCCTGAAATTTTCAATCCAAGCATGGAATTGTCACATCTAATGTGACTAACTTAATCATTATGAGTCATAAAAAATTACAACTTTATACAATATAAATTGTACATGGTGTAATCTATATTGTATAATAGTTGTAACTAATACAAGTAATGGATAGATCATGAACGATGCAAAAATTCATACAACTTACATCTACATATTTAGTTAACACAATTATCAAGAATATTTAATTAACATATTTATACAACACACCATGTATACATGTTGTGTTTAGAATTCCATAATATGATTTAACATAATGTATATATTGTGTCATACTTCTAATTTGGACCTTCTAGATGATGTGCAAGGAGAAACACATCAAGTTCGTTGAAATAAAAACTTCTAATGCCCACCAAGTACCTTGTCTCCCATCTTCCCAATGAATTTTCAAGACAACCATTACGTGACATAATATGATAAGTCGCTTAACATTTTGTCGCATAAGGATCCTTATGGGACTTAATTTGGTAAGTCACTATACAATTAGTCGCATAAGATATATGTAGTGACTGACTTTGGTTAGTCGTTATAGAGTAGTCGCATAAGATACTTAATGTGACTAACCAAATATGCTAGTCATATAATGTAACTTACGCGACTATTTATTATGCGACATCCTCAAACTTTGTTCCTTAAGCCATTTTCTGGTGTAGTGCAATGGTATTTACTAATGCAAGTGTATTTTGTGCTGCAACTAATGGTAATTGATGAGACTAAATGGATCAACCAAACGAGTTTGCATTTTTCTAATGATATAGTGCCAGTTCGCTTTGCTGAGGTTCTTCAAAGGTGTCAAACATTATCGTCCATGACTCCATTCAACATCATTGTATATCTCATATTCTTTTACATCCGGGTGGCTTGCCAATAAATGTACAACGTACGGAACAACCACTTATAATTTCAACGAAACAAGTACTCATGGCTGACTGAATTCAAGGATTCGAATCTCCATATATCATTTTCTTATTCTCTTAGTCAAAATCAAGAACGTGCCTTGTCAGATTGTAATATTTGCTCATGCTACTCGGGCTAGGATTGTGCTAGTTGCTGACAAGCGAGAGCTACACATTTTGATTCGAGTTAAAATCATCAAGTTATATTCTCAAAAAAGATTTAAGTACCAAGGAGCATTATTTTCTGAGGACAGTAACATGGGGTGTTGTTTTGGTTTAATAATCCCCAAGTTTCAGTTGAAGTTTCTGCATTCGTCTTGATTGCATCAATTACTATTTGAAATATTAGCTTTGAGGATGACATTCGTATCTTCATTGCGACATATATTATTAATGCATGAGTTCAGCTATGTGCGTAATATTTTATGTAAATTCATGTTGCATTTGTATCTTCTGTTGGAAACTGTGTAGAGCGGCTTTCAACCTCTGTAGAAAGCTGTGATGGGAGGCGGCCGGACATTCGCTGGAACTCTGGTAGACAGGTAAGAAATGTGTGATTATGAAATTGAGTAAATTGTATTGAAATGAAAAAGATGTGATCCAGTTTGTTGTATCAAGCTGGTTCCAAGTTTAGGTAATTAAGATACCGTCCACAAGTTTTACACAATCACAAGAAAATCCATGTACTAGACATAATTCAATTGTTCTTTTCGAGATCTAAGAGATGAGCCGACAGACGTGACTGAGCTGGCTGGGGTGTTGCGTGATGCGACGCTGAGCTTGACAAGTATCCTCAACACCCCCCGTCAAGCTCAACCTGTGTAAGAGATTGGAGCAGTTGAGCTTGGACAAGGTATCCCCTTGTAGAGGTTTGGTGAAAATATCAGTTGGTCGTTCAATTGATGAGACGAACTGAGGAGATATCAATCCATTGACATATGGCAATTGATTTCAACATGTATAGTCCGTTCATGGAAGAAGGGATTTTTGGAGATGTGGACGACATATTTGTTGTCACAGAACAATGGGATGGGAGTTTGGACAGGAACTTGGAGGTCAATTAGAAGTCTAGCGAGCCAAACAAGCTCACAACAGTTTGTGCCATAGATATGTATTCAGCTTCAGCTGATGAGCGCAAAATAACTTGTTGTTTCTTTGTTTTCCATGATATAACCGCTGAACCTAGAGAACGGGATACCTAGTAACTGAACGACGAGTAAGAGGGCAAGATGCCCAATCTGAGTCGCAATATGCTGAGAGGAGGGAAGTTCTGTTATTGCTGGAGTAGAATAAACCTTGCGTTGGCGCTGACTTAAGGTACCTGTGTGCAGCACTTGAATGTTTTTTAGTAGGATTAGCCATAAATTGACTTAAATTGTGCACTACAAATGAAAGATCAGGTCTAGCCATCGTAAGATATATGTGTTGCCCAACAAGTCTTCTATAAGAACTAGGATCAGACAGTATAAGAGCAGTCGAAATTGCCAGTTTTTGTTTTGTGTCCATGGGTGTGTTAAAAGGTTTGCATCCCAGTAAACCTGCCAGATTAATCAAATACGGAGCATACTTTCTTTGGTTTAAGAATATACTTGAGCTTGACTTTGCAACCTCAATACCTAGAAAATAGTTGAGCTCCCCAAGATCTTTAATTTTAAACTGGGAATCAATGAATATCATTATATCACCAAGAAGGGATGTTGGTTTGCTAGTAGTATTTATTGAGATAAACCAATAGGATTATGAAATCAGATGTAGTATATGTGAATAAAGAGTAGTCCTTTAGACTAGCTGTGAAACCAAAACTAAGAAGAGAATCACTGAATTTACTAAACCACTAACGAGATGCTGTTTCAGCCCATAAAGACTTTTCAAAAGTCTGCAAACCTTTCCCTTAGATTTGTCAGACTTTAAGAAACCTGGAGGTAAGGTCATAGATACTTCTTCACTAAGATTTCCATTTAAAAAGGCATTATTAACGTCTAATTGAAATATAGGCCAACCCTTAATGGCTGCAAGCACCAGAATTATTCTCATTGTATTTTTAAAATTGGGGCAAATGTGTCTTCATAATCAAGACCTTCTTGTTGTGTATAGCCCTTAGCCTTTAAACGAGCGTTTTACCTTTTCATAGACCCATCTGAGATTCTTTTGATTTTTTGACCCATTTGCACCGTACACAATTACCATTAGGGAGATTAGTGATAATACGTGTATTATTTTCTTAGAGGGCAGATAGCTCATTCTCTGTTGCTTTTATCCAGTTTGGATTTTTACTAACTTGAGTATAGCTAGAGTGTTAAATGTTGGAATTTTGTAGAACGGGAAGAATAGTCTGAGTAGGACATGATTGGATATTTTATGGGTTTGACTATTGTATGGTTGCATATGTAAACACTCAATCTTGGGGGAGGTTTGGTGGTCGGGATGATTTTCTGGTAGGCTGATTTGTAGGAAAGTTTTCGTGTATGGTTGGATGTGTATTTTCTGGTAAAGTGGTAGCAACTATGTTTTCCTAGGATCGGCAAAAATTAGGTTCAGGATGAGTATTTTGGGTTATAATTTTTATGATAGGTGGGGAATTTTCTGAGGGTTTTAGTTTAATAGGTGAATCTACTTCCTTCATAAATGGAAATATTTCCTCTTAGAATATAACATCTCGACTAACATGAATGTTGTGCAAATATATATTAAATACCTTGAATCCTTTCTGACTAAAAGGATACCCCAAGAAAATGCAAGCTTTGGCTATTGAGTCAAACTTTGTTTTGTTGGGAGAGGTATTAGTCATGTAGCACAAGCATCCAAACACCCTCAAGTGTTGTAAATCAGGAATTTTACTGAACAATACTTCAAACGGATACTTGTTATCCATTTTCACTAATGGAATCCTATTTATAATACAGGTTGTTGTGAGTACGGAGTCCCCCCAAAACAAACTGGAATGTTTGACTGGTTTTTTAGTGCCCTCGCCGTTTCAAGTAAGTACCTATGTTTCCTTTCTGCTACTCCATTTTGTTGAGGAGTGTATGGATAAGATGTGTGCTTATTGCATCCTTCTGATTGCAAAAATAAGATCAGCTTTGAACTTAGAAAGTCCTTGCCATTGTCTGATCTGATGATTTTGATTTTTGTGTTGAACTATGTTTGAATTAACTTAAAAAACTTATCATCTTGTCTTCAACTTCAGTCTTAGTCCTCATAATATAGGTCCATGTGAATTTTGAGAAATAATCAACTATAGTAAGAAAATATTTTGCACATGTAATTGTTGGAATGCTATAAGGTCCCCAAATATCAGCATGCATTAGATCAAATCTTGTATTGTTGTTCGATAAACTGTCTGAAAAGGTAATCTGTGTTGCCTAGCTCAAGGACAGATTTATTGTCATATTTACAACTAAGATTAGGAATATATCTCTGAAATGACTTATACAATTTTGAGAAAGGGACATGACCTAGACGCTTATGCCATAGGTTGGTAGGAGCCTGAGTCTTCTGAGCACTGAAACAATTTCCTTTAGAGCTAGAATTCGGGGTATAATCCATTGTTTGTCTCACCAATCAATAGTGAAGTATGCTTTATTGGATCCTATAAATAGCATCTTTTGTTAGTTAACTGCACATTATATCTTTTGTTAGTTAACTGCACATTATAATGCGATTTACTAATCAACTTTGCAACACTAATCAAATTAAAATTGATAGCTGGCACTAAAAGGATATCACGAAGAGTCAAGTAGCTGCTTATTTTGCATTTTCCACTGTGCGTGAGTGAAATAGAATTCCCATTAGGCATAGACACTTTGTATAGAATTAACAACTGTCTAACGTCATGTAATATGTGCGACTAAGGAGTTATATGATCGGTAGCGCCACTGTCTATAATCCAATTGTCACAATTAATATTAACATGAGTTAAACAAGTTATACCTGTTGTCACATGTCATTTAGTATCATTAGTGGTATAAGAATTCCATGAGCTTACTTAACTGGTTTTGACACATTCTCACTGTTTGCAATTCTAAATTACTGTCTGAGCGATCTTGACTAGCTTCTGAAACAGCTTTGTTTGTTGATGATCTATTTCCTTTATTGTTGGTATTGAAACTATGTCCTGACTTTTGAAATTTATGCTCCGGGGGATACCCAAATAGTTTGAGCGCTTTTCGTTGGTGTGTCCTTCCATTTGGTAAGAGTTACAAAATTAGGGTTTCTTTCGTTTATTGTCTTTTGAACTGTTTCTTTGCTTGTTATTCTGATTATCACCATTTTATGATTTGTAGGAACTCTAAGTTTGTCGAGTGGACTGTCCCTGGCTAGTGTACATTGCAGAAGCCTCAAGTTGAGCACCTTTGTTTCCACCTCTCTGAATTGCATATTGAGTTATCATAGAGTAAACCCTATTAAGGGATGAAATTAGTTTCATTGCAAGTATCTGAGACCTAATTGGTTGATATACATCATTTAGGCCCATAAAAAATTTCATTATCTTGTGTAGTGACTTCTTGTTGCATAAATACGTTGTTGCCTTGCACTATATTCCCAAAGTAAATGAATCTTGAAAATTTAGTGCCTCCTCTTCTCCTCATAACTGAGCTAATTTTTCATGATACTTTGCAACTGATAATTCTCCTTGCTTTACAGGATCATAATCCAAGAAAACACAAAATTATTACATCTCATCCATTTTGATAACTATACAGGATCATCTGGTTTTTTATATTTTCCATTGATAAAATCTAGTTTGTTCCTGCATCCTAGTGATATCTCCATGGACTTTCTCCAAGTCACATAATTCGATTCATCAATCTATAATTTCATAACAAGCGAAATATTGCTTATCTCATTGTAGGCAACAAAAAGAGGATCATCAAGAATGGTTGGAGTACTTACAGTGCTTGATGCAGCCTAAACTCCAGTAGAATCCATAAAGAACACAGATGTGAGAAATCTGTAGAATTCTTGAATGTATGATGAAATTGAGAGGAACTACAAACAATTCAATGCTGGACTGCCATGGCCTCTCTGATACCATGTAGAAAGTTGTGATCGGAGGTTGTCAGGCGTTACCCAGAGCTCTGGCAGACATGTAAGAAAAGTATGATTATGAAATTGAGTTAATTGTATTGAAATGAAAAAGATGTGATCGAGTCTGTTATATTAGGCTGGTTACAAGTTTAGGTAAAGTAAGATACCTTCCACAAGTTTTTCATTATTACCACAAAGTTCATGTATTAAACATAATTCAATAGTTTTTTTCAGACTCAACTGGTTGGGCTGTTGCCTGATGCGACGCTGAGCCTGGACAAGTATCCTCAATAGTCTTTACATCTTGTCCACAAACTCAAAAAATCAAATCTTCGATGCTAATTGAATTACTAGTTAAGTACTCGTACAACAGACGAAAAAACACTAAGAAAACAAGTACAATAATTTATTTTTGTAACATAGATTATGTATCAGTTTCAGCTAAACTCAGTTTTCCACAATTATCAATTCATATGTAACCAAAACCTTTCAAATCAAAATATTTTTGAAATGAAAATTACGCAAATGTACTAGACGTATGAATAAAGCGCGGAAAGTTGCTTGAAAGGGTTTCATCTTCGAGCCACGATTGCGCAACATTTATCGTTGATTTAGAGCCAAATTTACTGTAGGGCATATAAATACTCGACCCATTAACTTGATTGATTATCAAATAATACTAAAAAAGAGTCATTGTAGTTCTGAGGGATGCACATTCGGTCTGGACCGGACCGAACCGGACCGAATATTTCGGTCCGGTCCAAATTCGGTCCGGTCCGGTCTAAGACCGAAAAAACCCTGTTGAACTTTTGACAAACTTCACACGTTAACCCAAAGGAGATGATTTCAAATCGAGCTCCATTTGAGCTTGATAAGCTCGAACTCGAGCTCAGAAAGTGTGAGATTTCGGTTGGAATGGGTTGATTTTTATTTAGAGTCTCTCATGATTCTTGTTGTACAAGGAGCGATGTGGGATATAATGATCCGCGGACCCTTAATGATTTATTTCCGCGGACCCTTATGACGGACCATTATATCCCACATCGCTCCTTGTACAACAAGAATCATGAGAGACTCTAAATAAAAATCAACCCATTCCAACCGAAATCTCACACTTTCTGAGCTCGAGTTCGAGCTTATCAAGCTCAAATGGAGCTCGATTTGAAATCATCCCCGTTGGGTTAATTCAAGCTCTAACCGAGCTTGAGTTGTGATTGAACTCTAATCGAGTCGAGTCCGAGTATTTTATATTTTTTTGGGGATTACATTCAAACAATTCGGTCCTCGGTCCGGACCGAATATTTGTTGGGACCGAACCGGACCGGACCGAAAACCGAAAATTGAAAATTTTAGGACCGAGGACCGTACCGAATCGGTTCGGTCTGGACCGAAAACCGAAATTTCGGTCCGGTCCGGTCCGGTCCGATTTTCCGGTCCGGTCTGAGTTTTGTGCATCCCTACTGCTAACCGTGACAACAAATGTCTTAGTTGTAATTATGACAACTTTTTTAGAAAAAATGTGTTAGTTAAGTTTCGACTGTGTTTCTAATGGATGAAAATGCTGAAAAATAAAAACAATGACACAAATCTTTGGTAACCCACTTCAGGACAATGAGCCCACACGTGTGGGAGAATTTTCTCATCTCCAACATGCCCCAACTCCAACCAATAGCAATCCACTGATAATGATAAAAAAACAAAGTACAAACTTGCAAGCCTTCCTCTTTAAGCCCTTATACCACCGACTCATCAAGATGTGCATTGAGTTCCCCTTAGTGAAGAGCTCCCGCTCTATGGCCACAACACCTCTGTTCTTCCGAACGTTGCTTCGTCATCTACAGTAATCTCTCAAAGCACTGGCCTCCTCGCGGACGGCTAGGACAGTCCTCTACAGTGTTCTTCCGAATCACTAACCTCCTCCCTGATCGCTAGGACAAATATGTGACTATGTCAGCTTTTGTGAAACATCAACCTTCATTTGGTTCTTCGGTCATAATGTCGCAGTAATAATTTGAGCTCTAATCTCCCTATGATATACTCTGATCACGTAAGCTTGTAGTCTCTTGAAAATTGCTATTTAAGCAAGAGATTAAATTTTGGTTTAAGCGCTTGATTCTCCAACCCAGTTTAACTCAAATGTATTACCCCGTCAATCTCTAAAAATTCTATAACAAATATCTATTTAAATATTTATTAAATATAATTTTTCTATATTTTGGGATTGCGTTTCTAAATAATAGTTGAAGAATATCTGAGGCATATCTCTCCAAGGCTCCAAGGTATTCGTAGATGCAACTGGCATATCTTCTCGGTTATTCAGATCACCAAGAATATACACTTACCGATTTGCCATTGTGTCCTCTGTAGGCATTGCCATTAGGCCCTGGGCCGAAAAAAGCCCATGGGCCGGCCCGAAACCCATCCAAGCCCAGCCCTGTCGAGCTCATCCAAAGCCCGATCGAAGCCCAGCCTTATATCGGATAGGCCGGGCTTGGGCTTCATCCTCGGGCTTTGGGCCCGGCCCACCGGCCCGACCTATTGGCCCATCTCGCAAAGCCCGACCTTACCGTACTAATATTTCGAACAATAGAATAGTGGAATAAATATAAAAAAGTCATACTATATAATATATTTTACAAACTCTTTAAATTCAACATTTATATGAATTTATTTGTATATTCTTATTTTCTAAATTAATATTTTTTCTATTGAAGTCGTATTATCTCAATATATTTAAAGATATATTCATTTGTTCTCTGAACTCTATCTGATTCTGTTATAAACCTTAAAAATACAATAAAAATGAGTTAAAAAATAATGTGACATAAAAAATATCTTTTTAAAATTGTATTTCAATTATTATGTATTTTTTATTATTTAAAAATTATTTAAAAATTATATTTTAATTAAGATTTGAAATTTGAACGGGCTTGTGGGCTGGGCTCGGGCTTCATTATTTTATCAAGCCCGGCCCGGCCCCGGCCCGATGAATAGTGATAGGCCGTAAATATTAGGGCCGGGCCGGGCTCGGGCTTCAAGTTTTGGGCCGGGCCGGGCTGGGCCGGGCCGAATGGCATTGCCTAGTCCTCTGTCGCAAATTCGGTTCTTGCAGTAACATCTTTTGTTGCATCTCTTATTCTTGTTTTGCAGCTATATTTAGTTACTATTCCAACTTTGATCTAACTAATCTGAATAACTATTTTGCTAAAAAACATGTCATACATCTATGTAACTAACAATTTTTTCATTGACAGTTTTTTAGCAAAACATACATTACTGTCCTACATTACATTTAGCAGTTAGATCATACATTACCTAATAGAGTGGGGTTCATTTGCTACCCAGATCAGGTGGTACGAACTCTGCAACCCTTGGCTCCAACATGCGCTTGGTTCCAAAACACTCATGGGTTACATCCCTCCCAAAAAAGAATCATTAATTTTGGTATTTTAAATAATTGAGAATAAGAATTTTTTTGTTAAAAACCATTCTCCCAATAAACCAAATTAGTGAAAGCATCCCCATTAAAATTTTGAATATATCCGCTCCTCAATTTAATTTTGATCTAATCGTGCCACACAAAACAAATGACTATGTTCACTGATGAAAATACTCAACAGCAGATCCCGAAACTCCATGGCAACCATTCCATTACCAAACTCAGCCATATTCAACTTCATTCTCCTTTTCGATTATTAATACACAACTCAACTTTACTTAATAAGTCTAAATTTATACGAAATCATACTTAAGTGCGTGAAGCACACCATGAGAATGAATTATTAACATACCAACATTGATTCGAGAACAAGGGAGATGCATATAATTGTTTATTTTCATGAATTTAACAGCAGATATTAAAATTAGTTGTAATTTATTTTAGAGGATTGTATTTCTAATAATAATAAAATGGTTGTATTATTTATTTTATTTTATTAATTAGTGTTCAAAATTGTATTTTACAATTTTATTTTATGTCCCACCAAACAAATATTGAACTGATGAGTCTCACAAATGATTAAATTGTTTTGGCTCTAATGACATGCATGCATTTTTGGACATTAATGTGTGATAATCATAGTATTGATTATTGATAATAAATAAGAGAAATTAATGATTGATTCGTTGTTGGGTTTGGGAAGCTCAACGTTCTCTCATTCATTCCCATTTATATCTTTCTTTTTTTGAATTTCCAATAGCATTTCTAAACATGGAGCTACCTAACGACAATACAAGTGTTGAAATGACCTACTGCAAGCGGCCGCGGTCACGGCCAGACACAGATCAGGTGAGCAACTACTTGTGGTTTCGGATTAGGAAGAATTTGGACATTGAACCAGAAACTCAAACAACAATGGATAAGGTTGGTCTATGTTTTTAGTATTCTCTTCTTAATTTAAACACCAAGTGTCTGCTCTGCTTTCTGTTCTTGAATGTGCATTTTGACATACTCAGGACATCATTTTGGGCCAGAACCATGTCCGACAGTGTGTTTGTGGATGCGAATATGAGGATGAAGATGATGAGGATGAGGAATATCTATCAGCTTATGAATTTGAAAACTGGCAGGATTCGAGTGACTCAGGAAACAGCTCTGCAGCTAGTTCTTTCGCCTTCCCTGTGTAAGTCACTCTTTTTTGAGAAAAAATTACTATCAACTTTTTGTTCTAATCTGTTGTTTTGTGTTTTGTAGGTTGGATGCGAGATGGAGTGGGAGTCCAGTGCAGATGCCAAAGCGCAAACCTGAAGACAAAAAACTGGGTTTTCTAAGGAAGCCAAAGCTAGTCGCACGGATCGTCTGTCGTTGGTGCAGATCATTTTAGTCCTGACGTAACACTAGCAAAATGATGATCTTTATATTCCAGAGAACCTGTAACATCTAAAACAGGTTTAAGCGCATCTTAAAATGAGACAGTCTTTTCATGTTGTTTCCTAACTATTTTTGAAAGGAGTAAAAAACCATAACTTACGTTTTTGTTCAAATTACTGAGTAGAACCGATTGGTAGAGATTGTAAGTGTGTCTTTCATATCTGTTTCGATATGATGTTGGACTAGTAATGAGTTCCAACTGGCCTCCAAGTTACTCAGAAGTTTTGATCTATATTCTGGACAAAATTATCTATAATGGATTCTTTGGAAGGAGTGTGCCAGATCTTACAAGTTTCGATTTATAGTCTCGTATCAAAGTGTTGTTGTTGCAATGAATTTGTAATAATGGAGACGCAATTTACAATCTTTATTTTGGTGAATGAACCAGTTTAGTCGGATTTTGCTTGACTTGGATTCAGTGGAGACAATGTCATTTTGACGATTTATACTATAATCTTATGTAGTTTTAAATGAACCATTCGTCAAAACTATGTAGTATAGACTCGCAGCAAATAGCTTACTACATATGAATTCAATTTCGCTATCCGTACATTTGATATAATTGTAACGTCATTGTTATCCAGAATTTGGATTTGTATTTTGATTTGTATGTCGACGGTATGTCGGGTAATATTAAAAATGGTATGTAGATGGTATGTCGAGTAATAATTTTAAATAGTTTATATATGCTATAATAAGATTAAAAATTAAAAAATATATAATTGATAGTATATTATAATATCTTTAGCAACAATAAATTTTGAATGCATGGTTTTATTATCTATTGTTTTTAAATTTATGTTAAATAAATAGTACATTCTCTATCATTTTTTAGTGTTCTTTTGAACCACCCATTAAATTTTATTTTTACCACAAACCATTCACTAAAGCTTGCTTTTAACGGAAAAATTGATGTCGTTAACGGTTGGTGGTTCCTAGAAAAAAATGTATAACTACTGGGTGGTTTCCGAAAACAAATTATTTTATGGAAGGTTTTCGGAGAAAACGCGTATTTTACGGGTGGTTCGGGGCAATTAACTATTATTTATATCCATGATTTTAAGTAGATAGTCGAATCTGTGATACTAGAAAGAAATACAACTGCTACATTATCTCTACCAGGGAAAAGTTTGAGGAAGAACTGTATTTTTCGTGTGACAGTGAGACACAATCTCAACAATTGATTATTACTGAGTAGAACCGATTGGTAGAGATTGTAAGTGTGTCTTTCATATCGGTTTCGATATGATGTTGGACTAGTAATGAGTTCCGACTGGCCTCCAAGTTACTTAGAGGTTTTGGTCTATATTCTGGACAAAATTATCTATAATGGATTCTTTGGAGGGAGTATGCCAGATCTTACAAGTTTCGATTTATAGTCTCGTATCAAAGTGTTGTTGCAATGAATTTGTAATAATGGAGACCCAATTTACAATCTTTATTTTGCTGAATGAACCAGTTTAGTCGGATTTTGGTGGAGACGATGTCATTTTGATGATTTATACTATAATTCTATGCTGTTTTGAATGAACCATTTGTCTAAACTATGTAGTTTGGCCTTGCAGCAAATAACTTTTGCTGCACATGATCTGAATTCGATTTCGCTATCCGTCGGTACATTTGATGTAATTGTGACGTCATTGTTATCCAGAATTTGGATTTGTATTTTGATTGTATGTCGATGGTAATGTGACGGGCACGTCGTTGAGTGCGTCAAACTTAAATTTATAATAATTCCTACAAGCTAGCAAGCGGCAAGTAGGGTCGAACCCAAAAGAGAGCAATTTAATTCTAGAGTATAATTATTCTAAAAATATAAAAAGGGGGTTTCAAAGAATTGTTTTATGCTTCAACAAATAAAATATGAATAAAATATATATGTCAACAATCAATTCAGGGAGTTGTTTGCAACATAAAATAATTACCACACATATAACAATCATATGAATTTTATATAGTTGTTCCCGCTAGAGACACAACAAACATACATCCGCTAAGATAATATGTAAATAATTCTATAAAAAATCCTTATCTTCTATTAACCGCTAAGTTCTCAAGAAGATGACAATAGCATGAATAAATTATAAACTAGCTACACCGCTAGGCTTGACTAGAAAATAATCAAACAAGCATCACACAAGACATGTTAATATAGTTCACCGCTAGGCTACTCTAAACTAACATACAAGCATGTTATTTGCACAAAGAATAAAATTCACATAAGAATAATCATGTGTGATAATCATCAAGACATGTTAACAAACAACTCCCCAAATTGGTGAGTTTAGTTACACATAATATCCATGACAAAACACAATAAAAATAAATGAGTTTGAAGTAAGAATTGTTTCACAAATTTTGATGATGAAGATGAGTCTTCTTTTATCCTTCTCCGCTGTCACTACGGCCTTAGATTGAGCTGACTTTGTCTCCAAAAATCCAGAATCTTCAACCTTGCAAGAGATCTCCAAAATGGTGTAGAAAATGAGTGTAATGTAAGGTGGTTTTTGCTAGAATGAATTGTATCTTGGTAGCTTGTTGTCCCCTCCTTTTATACTGCATTTTCATCATAAATGTCCAATTATCTCGTCACATTCCCATGAGCCTCGTATTTAATCCTTCCTCATTTCCAAAGTTGGTGATAAATGCAATTTGCTAAATCTGGAACTGCCGCGGACCCTGAAGGATTTTCATCCGCGGAGGCTGAATAATTTAGGGAAATGTCATAGCCTCCGCGGTAGAAATGCAGAAGCCTCCGCGTATATGACCATCCGCGGACCCTGAACTATTTTCATCCGCGGACCATGAATACTATCTCCATAATTCAATACCCCCCGCGCCCAATAATCCAGTAGCCTCCGCGGAATGATAAAAAATCAGATCCTCTTGTTTTTGTTGACTTGTAATTGCGTCAAATTGTCAAAATGTTCTTGATACACCTATAACATAAATCATTCACAAAAAGTAAAATAATACATGAAAATATGTGATCAAGTGATGGGAATTTGCGATGAAATGGATCGTATAAATACGCTCCATCATAATGTCGAGTAATATTAAAATGGTATGTCAATGGTATGTAGAGTGATAATTTTATATAGTTTATATATGCTAAAATAAGATTAAAAGTTAATAAAACTATAATTGATATTATATTATAATAACTTTAACAACAATAAATTTTGAATGCATGATTTTATTAATTGTTTTTAATCTTATGTTAAATAAATAGTACATTCACTATCATTTTTTACTTTTTAGTTTTCTTTTGAACCACCCATAAAATTTTATTTTTGCAACAAACCACCAACTAAAGCGTGCTTTTAACGGAAAAGTTGATGCCGTTGACGGTTGGTGGTTCCTGGAAAAACTATATAACGACAGGGTGATTTCCGAAAAGAAATTATTTTATGGAAGGTTTTCGGAGAAAACGCGTATTTTACGGGTGGTTCGGGGCAGTTAACCCTTATTTATATCCATGATTTTAAGTAGATAGTCGAATTTGTGATACTAGAAAGAAATACAACTGCTACATTATCTCTACCAGGGAAAAGTTTGAGGAAGAACTGTATCTTTTCGTATGACAGTGAGACACAATCTCAACAATTGATTATTAGTAATCAAATGGATGATATTTAAACTCAAAATAACCGTCAAATCCAACCTTCCCGTGTTTTTTGAAATCCAACCACCAATTTTAAAAAAATCAATTAAGCTCAACTGTCAAATTAATCAAATCAACGATTAGATTTAGTCCTTTCATCTCACAAAAATATATCGTCCCTCTAAATCTTAACCCTCTTCTACTACATGGTTAAAGTTGAATTTAGCCAACAGATTAATTCTTAAAGTAAACAAGTTTGATACTTATGTTGGTTTGCGCAGAACATGAATTAAACACTAGAAATAATTACAGATGACTACCTGTATAATAGGCCATATTCCACTCCACCACTCTTATGTTGTAATATTGCATTTAACAACTTGTATAACGTTTGCCGTTACCAAACAACCACCTATCACTGTTCCGTCAAATTTTCGTTTAATATATTAACATTTTAATATAATAATATTTTTATTACAATACACCACCAATATAATAAATGAAATTTCACTTCACTACCTCTATAATCGCTTCCGTTACCATTTAACCACCTCTCCGTTAGTATAGGTGGTTATTTGATAACGGCGATAATTATATAGGTAGTGGAATGCAATATTACAATATAAGAGTGGTGGAGTGGAATATGGTCTATTGTACAGGTGATCTTCTATAATTAACCTTAAACAATACTTCTCTCAGTTTGCGATTTTGAATTTTCCGTTGATTCTCTTGATCGGCGGTGTTAAATTTGTTCTTTTCGATTGATCTGAGTGTTGTAATGCGTAAAGCATGGTGGATTTGCTCTGGTTATGAGCAGTATTTTACCATTATGAAAGAGAAAGCTGAGAGTATTGTACAGGGTGAAAGTGGTGAGATCTGAGGGTGCATATGCTTGTCTTTATATCTGAACTTCTCAATCAGTTCGGCCCCTATTTTCCGATGGTAAGGTGCCGGGAATGTGAATAATGGAAAATCGACGCTAAAATGCCCGAAATTTGTATTATGGAAATGTGATAGTAATGTGTCGAAACATGTAATAATGGAAAGACGACATGCTGGAATAATAATGTAAAATATTCATGGAAAGTAAGTGGAAATGTGCCAAAAATTAACATGAAAACTGATGGAAGAGCGATGGAATTGTGACGGGAGTGTAATTATTTGATATAAGTTCTAGAATTATTATTTAAAATTAATTTTAATAAAAAAATTTAAAAATACGAAAAAAATAAGATTGCATTGTCTCCTTACCAAAAAATACAGACCGCATTGTTTCATTAACAAAAAATACAGACTGCATTGTTCATTAACAAAAAAATACTGACCGCATTGTTTCATTACTAAAAAATACAGACCACATCATTGACTAGCAGGAGGATCAAAGCCATCATGTGATGGTGGGGCGTGAGAAGTCGATGCATCATTATTCCTAGCAAGAGCCGATCTAATCGTCTATGAAATGTCAGATTGCATACGGGAGGTAATCTTCTCAACTTGTCGAACAACAGATGAACTTGCGTCATCTCTTTGTCGATTAGACTCTTCTAAATCAGCCTTCCACTGTTCTCTTGGTGTTCTTGACAGTCTCTGGAATAAATCTTCCATATCTGTACCAACTGAGGCAGATAATGTAGATACTGGGGTAGGTTGCGTTGCTTGCGAGTTGTCGAATTTTGTCCCTCGCACACAACTAGCTGCATTACCTAATATTGGAGGAAGTCCAGTGCGGGGCATGACACCTATTATGTCAACAAGAACATCAATTTCTTCATCCGGTGTTCTTTGAGATTGCCCGTCTGGAGTGGAACTCGTCCTCTCCGCAAAAAGTCTCTGTTAAATATAGAATTAATGTTTGAAATAAAAATAAGAACTCATAAAAATGAATGTGACTTGCAATAAAATCTTCTCCGTTTGGGTGTAAATGAGTTCAGTCCGGCATCATCTTAACGCGACGATAATATTCCATAACGGAAGGTTCATGTCCTAGTTCTTTGCCCTCAAAAAATAAAATGTGAATAAATATATTATTATTAAATTTTAATACAAAAGAATCAATGCATCTACCATTAATGCCATGTGGTGGTGTGCCGGTCTACGGCCCATTCGATGTTTTGAAGGACCGCGATTGTTCACTGTTCCCATGTAATTTTTTTATTCCTTTCTGACATAGCTTTCAAATTGGGATCATTTTTTCTTTTTTCGTCTTCAATTCGTACACCTTCTGGACACGCACACATGAGGTTCTTTCGCTTTTACCTCTGAAGTAGTCACCCCATGAATCATGAAGAAGCTTCCCACATTTACAGTAGAAGTTTTGGTTGATTTGCTCTTCATCATCCGGAATCCACTAATATAATTTCTCAGACATAGCTTAATAATGGCATTAGTTAAATGATAAATTTTTTACTGTCAATAATAACATCAAAGCTTAATAGTACCCGAGAATGTGCAAACCAATATTTTCTTTCATTTTTCGGAATAGAAGATATAGCCGTCCAACCCGGCTTGTAATGGCTGGAATGCAGATTGGCATTATCTTATCATTAACAGTCGCGTGAACAAAGCTACAATAAAAATTGTAAAAGTAAGAAAGAATAACATACTGAATAATGAAATAACATGAATAAAATATTATAACCTGTCATAGCCGAACGGTCTAATAAATGGTCGTTAATCCTGAGGCGGATAAAATCAAGTATTGGTGCCTCCTCATTCTCACGGTTCACTCCAACAGATGAACCACCTTGTAAGGGTGCTCGATGGCTAGGTTCTTCCTGCTCATCTCCAAATAAGTCATCACTATTTTCATGCAATTCAGAGTTGGTGGGTAAGGTAACATTACCTTGATTTGGTAAAAATTCATTGTCAAGATCTACAGGTTGTGATTCTATCCGTACAAAGTCAGCAAATGATGAACCTCCCCAATTAGACCCTGAATTTGCCATATTGAGTAATGCAGAGTTGTGAGGCTACCAAATACCAGTAGGGGGAGACTACATCTATGGTCCATAGAAGTTTAAATATTCTTCAAATAAAAGATTCGGAACTGGTACTCTAAACGAATTTTGGCCAATATCTATTGTGGTTGAGTCCCAACATTGACAGCTTGTTGTGAAACACTCCGAGTAATATTTGGATTAGAAGTCTCTCAGACAGTATCAATGTTTTGTCTTGCAAAACCTCCTCGATTGCGCTTGCCTTGATTTGCATTCTCTCCTTCCCTAACCAACCACATTACTATTTAAATTTTTTGGAGGCATATTTTTGATCAAGCATCATAAAAAAACATGTTATTAAACAAGAACGACACCGTTAATTCACACAAGAAATGAATAGAGTGTAGTACATGAAATGCACTATTAATTCAAACTACAAAATGATGGCCATAAAGTATAGTACACTTTTAGATTACAACTGATGCATAAAAACTACTCCCTCCGTCCCATTATGAGTGTCTCATTTCCTTTTTGGATGTCCCAAAATGATCTTCTCATTTCCTAAAATAGAAACTTTTTTACCTCTACATTTACACTCTCTTTCATACTTTTTATCTCACTCATTCGCTTTCTTACTTTTTATCTCATATTTTTCAATTTTCTTAAAAACCGTAAAAATTCTCAAATGAGACACTCAAAATGAGACGGAGGGAGTACAAATGACCATTGATTATATCTTATAAAAGCTTAAAAAATCAGAACTACAAAAAACTGTTTAGCTTATATAAGAATTATAAAAAATACATGTGATAAGAAACAAGTGTTCCAAAATTACAAATGCCAACTGTCTTTAGTTTTTTTTTGTGAAATGATGTGTCTTGGCGTGACCTGAATCGAAAACAATCAAATATCAAGACACTGAATGTGATCATATAGATGATTGACCATTATAAATAGAATTCATACCTTGAAACCCAACTTACAACACAAATAGATCCGTTCTTATAATCTGTTGAACCGGAGGTCCTTGCAAGAAAACCTTCATTAATTTTAAGTAAATTAGTAACTCAACACCGAAACCCAAACATTTGATAGAGAAACAACACAAAATTAAACTTTAAAATCAATACAAGTTGATTCAAAACATTAGTGATAAGAAACTTACATGGTTACTACCGTCCTCGAATCAAATGAACTAGTTCCCAGCACCCTCATCAACGCTTTTAAGTATTGATTTCAAATCAACAGCTTATGCGAAATCGAAATCGGCGGCGGCAAAATCCACCCTCACCCTCACTGGCAACCAAACTCTATCTACAAAGCAAACTCGATTCTCACACCCACATTCGCTTTTTGGTATCGATTTCACATCAACAACTTCTGCGATATCGAAACCCCCGGTCGGGAAATCTACCCTCACCTCCAACCAAAGTCTATCACAGAGTAAACTCGATTCCCACCCTCATCGCCAACCAAACTCTATCCACCTTCACCGCCACTGAAGTCATAAAACGCAGCCGACGAAACTCTAAACACCCAACAAACACTTAGAGCAACTCCAATGCTATTAGGTAAATTAGTTTTCTAAAAAAATATATTATATTACTTAGCTAAAATTTAGCTAATGAGAATAGAATGCTACTCCAATGGGATCATGTAAATTATGGACCTGTAAAAATAAAAAATAAAAAATTTTGATTTATTTTTTCACAATCTTATCACCTAAAAAAATCAATCTCAAAACTTATATATCTAATCAACATTGGAGCAACAAGTTTGCTTATAAAAATATGAGATGTGATGAAAATGTAATTAGAAAATGTATTGTATAGGATAGATAATGAGAGATGAGAGATGAGAGCTAAATTTAGCTATTTAAGAGCATCTCCAATGTTACTAGGTATAATGGTTATGTAAAATATTATATTATATAGGTTATGTAAAATTTAGATAAGCAAAAAGTTATTTTACTCCAATGGCATTATGCATACCAATTATGCAAACTTTGATTTGAAATGAAACATCAACAAAATACAACTTCTGGGACTATCGATTGCAAGTAAAACCTAAATAAAACAATTGCGTGATGAGTCAATTTGATAGAATTGAAGGCAGAGTATTAGCAGCTACAATCGATTGCAAATACAACCAAACCCTAGGTTTAACAATTCAATTCCAAAATAAATACCTCTTCGTGATTTCATAGATGAAGTGAAGGGTGAGAACGGAGTGAGGAAAGACAGATCTGAAGATAAAATTGAAGGATTGGCTGTTCAATCCTCAACCGTTGAAACACCAAAGAAAGAAGAGATGGACTCCGAAAGTGAAAAAATCACAAGTTGGAGATATAGAGAAGCTGAATTCAGTAGCAAATATGGCGAATGACTGTAGACTTCTTCAAAATTTTACATAATTTGTTGAGTGCGTTGGAGAAGGAAAAAGTTAGTAGGTTATTCATTTTTGATGACACGTAGGCTGATTTTACCTAACGAGCCTGTTTAGATAAGTGGGTTGGAGATGCTCTAAAACCAATCATGTATAATTATAGCTTAACTAACCCTTGCATTGGAGTGGTGCTTCTCTATCTCATTCTTTATAATTGGGTGACAACTAGGATTTTTTACATAATTGAGATGTTTACATGATTGCGTTGGAGATGCTCATACGGGATACGATATCTTTTTTTTCACTTTAATTATATTTGATTAAAATAATTAAATTTGACTTTATAATTAAACTAGATTCAAATAATTGAATTTGATAGAGCTTGCTGACATAGATTGAATTCTGATACTTCAATTATTTGGAAGACGCTTCACATATTTACAAAACAAGAAAATAATTTGATTAATGGAACCAAAAAAATTCCGGTGTAGTTATGGCAGAGAGACAATCTAGTTTAAACAGTTTTTCTATATAAGAAGCATCCAACTATATTTTAGTATCAGAAACCTCCAACCTCTCACTAGACTCACGCGATTGCTTTCCTCCATCGGCTTACTCCGTGTCTTAATGGCCGGATGTTATGTAGGTTTGGTGGATGTGTCAGGTAGTCGTCGTCTGCGGTTTTAGTTGCGGTTTAGTCTGGTGGCTGGGTTTCCCTCTGGTGGCCGACGGTCGGTTCCCCCTTTTTCACCTTTCACCACCGTCGTTCTCATCAGCAGTGGTAGATGATTGCTGTCAAGTGTGCTTGGCAGTTGTGGTTGCTGTGCTCACCGTCGCGGACGGTTGAGCCTCTGTTTCGAGCTTGGTTGAAGACGGCGGCTGGTTCTCCCCATCCGACCTTTCACCGCCGACGTCCTCTCTGGGTTCTTTTGTTGGCGAGCCCCTTCTGGTTGGCGGTGGCCAGCTGGATGGGCGGCTTCGTCCTGTTTGCGCTCCTGTGCTATGGTGCACCGGATGTGCTCTGTTTGAAGGTGGTTCTGCTGAACCATCCTTCTGGTTTTGCTGGCTGATCTTTTCGCCGGGGCTGTGCTACCGGTGCTGTTTTGGCTTGTTTTGGCGCGACATGGTTGTTCTGTTCGTGCTCAGGTTGCTGGTCGTAGCTGCTGTTCTCTTCGCGTCGGCTGTCCCTATTTTTTTGCTTGGTTAGTTACTGGAGGCTGCTGCTGATGGATGTCAGTTGTTTTGTTTCAACCTCCGTTTTTGGCTGTTTTCAGCTCCGGTGAGCCTTGGACGCTGGTCGGTTGCGGTGTTTCTTCGCCGTCAGAATTGCGGCTCCGTTTTGGGCTGATCTGCAGCTTTGACGTGCGTTTCTCTGGGGACGCCACGTTTCACTCTTCAAGTCCAGCTGGAATTGCTGTGCTCGCTGGATTTTTTGATGCCACCCGTCAGTTTGACGCCACGTTCACCCTTTGGATCTCTCACACGTATGGCTTGGTTTGTTCGGATCTCTCACACGGGTGGTTGGTTAGGCTCTGCTTTGGTTCAGTTTTCTGATTTGTGCGGTTTACTTACTCTTCAGCTGAACCAATCAACTTAGTCCCGGTCTACTGTCTATCCGAGATTATTTATCTGAAGATTCAACGTTCTCATCAGTTTATTATCACGGCAGTCTCGGTTAATAGTTCTCTTGGACGCACTTTAATTTTCAGTTTAGTTGTTAGCCTATTTTTTGGTACTGAGGCGAAGTACCTCGTACACTCTACGTTTACTCAATTTTTTTTGTGTTCGAGGTCTCCATTCGCTTTGTCGATTGGGATTAAGTCCTCTTTATGTACCTTTGAAGTCTTAGTACTCACTCAATCAAAAAAAAACTATATTTTAGTATCAGAAATAAAACTTCATTAAGCGGTATTCACTAAGTGAACGTTTTCTAATAATCTTTCCTCTTTTTCCGAGATGGTTGAAGAATGAAACAACAACATCATCATCTCGATTTTGCATAACTTCATTTCGTTTTAGAATGCTAGCTTTTGCATTGTATTATGGACAAAGATAGTCTAAACCGAGAAATGATACCTCTTATTGTAAATTTGCGTTTACTATGGTTGCCTTTGGTTCTGCTTTATTTTTTGCCATTATGAGGGTGTTTTTTCGTTATTAACCATCTCTCCGTTGATAGAGGTGGTGAAGTGATAACGAAAATGATTATACAGGTGGTATATTATAATAAAAATAATACTATTGTATTCAAATTATAATATACTTAACGGAATATTTGACGGAATAGTGTCAAGGTGGTTGAATGATAACGGACAATATTATGATTTGGCCAGACCCACTAACTTGGGCTGGCCAACTTATCTACTTTTTGTACCTTTTAGTATTATTTATTATTATTTGACTTTTCAATTGATTTTTGTATTTAAGATTACAATCCTATTTGTAACGTTCATGTTCCAACTTTTAATTATTGTTTATCATTTAATTTATTTTTAATAAGTATTATAGTATAATAAAAAATTAGTATTAAGTATACTACTTAAAAATAAATTGAAGCAATTAAAATGGTGGACTTGGATTTAGCATTGGAGTAAATTTGACAATTTTTTCAAAAAACCTACTTTTACTCGTATGGCAAATAAATTGGGCCCCATAGTAGTTGGACAAGACTCCCCCATTGGAGATGGTCTTACGCCCCAACAAATAATATTTTAATATGTATATATTATTCTGACTATATTTCATAATTTAATTAATATTTTCACCCTAAAACATTAAATTTCTAAACAAATGATTTAGATTTTGGGCCAATTAACCATTATTATAATACACTATTTTGTACAAAACTACCATTGTAACAATTAATTATAAAATGTCTACATTTGCATTGGAATCTCTCAGTCAGTAACTTTGATTAATACGCAACGTCACCCCTACGCCCCCTTTATTTGTCCAAATGGAGAAATTTTACAATTTTTAAGGTAGTAATAGGCTTAAAGTATTTAGTGAAAATTAATGATTTACAAAATTTAAGAGAAAAAGTAAAATATATTGGTTGTGAATGATTGATTTACAATTTTTTTAGCGATTGGAGTTTTGAGTTTAGGAATAGCGATCGGAGTTTTGGCGGCGGATCGGAGTCTTGAGTTTGGCGTGCAGCAACGATTTCTACATATAGTTGGAAAACATGGTAATCATCGTAATTCCACCTTCAACTATTTTGGGAGCGTAGAGTTTTGAATTTTGGATCTACATTCGGATTCGGATTTCGATCCAGATTCGGATCTGAATAAGAGATCTCAATTTTGAATTTGGAGAGTTCGATCAGAATATTTTGGATTGATTTTTGGTTTCGAGATTGCTTAATTGTCGTATTGGATGGAGTCGCAGGATAGTGCACGTGTAAACGACGTGTTGGGTATTTTAAGAAATGGATGGAAATGTCCTTTCTCGTTTTGCCCAAGATTTGGCGTGAATTTGAGGGACACTAATGCTTTAAGGGATCAAGTTTCTTGTCATTTAAGAAGGTTGAGGAGTGAGTACTTATCCATACAACGGCTGTCAGTGCTGGTTCAACACCTTCGTGAGCATGGGAGATGGCTTTGCGGTCATTGCAGCAAGACGTACATAAGTGGATATAGATGTCGCAACCCCGATTGTGGGGCCTCATTCGTTGGTTCTGGGGATTTGCCGATTTGCATGCCGCCTGGGTCGAAGGAGGTAAGACTGATGGAAATTAGACAACAAGATCAGACGGGCATAGTGGTAGTATCGGACGGTTTTAAGCCGGTGGATGAAGATTCGGATATTTTTAGGAAGTTGAGATGCGCAGCGATCCCCACCATGAATTTCATTCCAAAATATAATAGGAAAGGCATAGCTAAGTGTTATGCAGAGACAATTAAAGCGGTAAATGAGGTTCCAGAGGATCTTAACAGATGGGGGATTATACAGATTTTTGTGGTATCAATTCTTAGATCAGTGGACAAAGAAGAAAGGGGTGACGTCTCATTGGCAGAGTTGGTGTCACAGAGATTAGCAGTTTGGGAAGGAGGAGGGGATGGTCAGCGTCGTCTATGGTTAGAAGCTGTAAGTAGAGGGACTTCGGAGAGACGGGCGGCAGTTTTTGCAGAGGAAGATCGGAGAAAAATCAATGTCAAGAGGTGCGAAAAGCTGGCGACAGTTGGTCATCTTGGGGACACAGCTAAAGCTTTGGTAAGTGGAGGGGTATTGCCGCGTTCTCCAGAGGTGACAGCAGAGCTCGCTCGTAAGCACCCATACGCTTCACCTCTAGTGATTTCTACAGGACACACTTCTTCTTCGGTTACACCTTCTTGGGAGGATGTGTGGCGGACTCTTTAATATTTTCCGAGAGGTTCTTCCGGGTGGAGAGACGGGTTAAAACCACAATTGTTATTAGATATGGTTCAGGAAGTCACAGGTCGAGTGGAAGAGGATCATGTACATTAAGCCTTTACTGCACACGTCACACTTTTGCTCAATGGGAGGGCACCACTTAGTTTGGCTCCCCTTCTTATGAGTGCTACCATTATTCCTCTTGCAAAGCCAGGAGGAGGAGTGACGGCACGTCGTTGAGTGCTGCAAATTTATCCCTCTCCTCTAAGTATAGTCTAGGCAAGCAGGGTCGAATCCACAGGGAACGGTGAGAAGTCGTCTTTTATCTACAGCTAAAACTGGGGTTTGTGAATGTTAAGCAGGTAAAAGAAAGGAAAACAGTTGCGCAAGTAGTACTGGAGCGCGATCAGAAAGCAGTTATAAAGATGTCAACAAAAAACAGAGATGAGCTCGGTTCAGATTCATCACTATGAACTCTATGTTTATCATTGGTCACTAAAGATACATGATATATTGTCCACGTAGGTTAAGGTCCGGTCAAAGCTTAATAATCTACACATACATTCCGATCAAAGTCTGTATGATATTATTACCCGGTCTAGTCTAATTAACCACGAATCTGGTCAAAGTAGTGATTAACTATTCTAGCGTTACTCCTATCATTCACAGTCACGTACCTCCGATAGTTTAAATAAAGATAATAGATTCTATAACGAAGTCTGCGGTGCAAGGCTTTGCTTAATTATCTAACCTAATTATCATGCAATTGAGCTTGGAGTAATAATACTAAACTTATCATGCAATTAAGAACAAAACCTCAAAACATATTATTCATAGATCAGAATCCAAACCGAATTCAGTAAGTTAGCTAGACATACTGAATGTATACATCTCAAGAGTTAAAATTGAACAACTAAAATAACACAACAAATCTGATTGACGCGTCATCTTGCTCGCGTTGGAAGCTTGCGCGCACAGATCTCTCTTTTTCGGCTTGGGCGGCTCTTCCACACACACTTGTGATTTCCTTCAAGCTTTGTATTTAAAATCTTGCCTTCTAGGGTTTTCACGAGAAAGTAGGCAAGAAAATATATTGGAAATCATCCTCATCTCTAAAAATCAGCCTTGGAAATATCTTTATCTCTAAAATCCAGACTTAGAAATAATCTTTGCGCGTGATGACGTCATCGCTCCGAATTCCTCTGCTCTACGCGACTCATACTCGCACGCTACACTTCTTGCGTGCTCGTTGGTTTCCAGCTCTTGTCAACTTCGTTGTTCTTTGTTCCAAGATTCAGCCTTCTTGTTGCACTTTTATTCTAAATCTTCTGATAAACCTGAGATACAAAACGACACCAAAAGCGTAATCTTATACTAAATATGTTAGAAATCTAAGCAGTGTAAAGGACATAAAAGAGCATACAAAAATGCCCTATCAAGGAGTTAGACCAGTTGCAGTAGGAGAGGTTTGGCGACGTCTTATGTCGAGGGTGGCCTTGCGGGCTGTCAGCACTTTAGCGAGGACCCATTTACTGCCATTTCAAATTCGGTGTGGGTGTGAAAGGGGGGCAGAGGCTATTAAACATTCATTGAACCACTTGGTTGCGAAACATTCAAATGATGAAGGACTGGCAGTTCTGAAGGTGGATCTCACAAATGCCTTCAATCTGGTCAGTAGAGAAGCTTTCGTGGAAGGAGTGCGGCGATATTTTCTATCACTGAGTGCCTGGGTTGAGTACTGTTATGGATGCCAAGCGTTGCTCTATGTTGGTGATTCAGTCCTTTATAGTTGCCAGGGGGTGCAACAAGGTGTTCCTTTGGGACCTTTACTTTTTGCCATCGCTTTGCAGCCATTGATTCATCGGATTGGAGAGTTGTGTCCTCGTTTGATGCTTAACGCCTGGTATCTGGATGATGGTATTTTAATGGGTCATTGAGAGGATTTATTGACAGCATTTCAAGTTATCTTGGAATCTGGGCCACAACTTGGCTTAGTTGTAAACCATAGCAAATGCTTATGGTGGTGGCCAGGTGATGTTAGCGACCAGTGTCCAGAGGTGCTAGAAGGTGTGGTAGTTTCGAGTTCTACGGCTTTATCGGTATTGGGTAATCTTATTTCAGGTGATGGGAGAGAAGCTGATGAGGTGGTGGGGCAGAGATTCTGTGTTATTCGAGCCATCTTAAACGAAGTGTCTAAATTGGATAATCCACAATTGGAGTTATTACTTCTACGTGCTTGCGTAGGCATGCCGAAGATGATGTATAATTTGAGGAGTTCACAGCCTGGTTGGATTGAAAATTCGTTTCGGTCTTTTGATGCTGCAGTGCACAAGAGTCTAGTTCATATTTGGAACTCAGGTTTTTCTACGGAGCAAAGGAGATTGGTAGGGTTGCCCTTAAAATTGGGCGGGTTAGGGATTCCAATGGGAAACGATGTGGCTTTCTCAGCGGCTGTAGCATCTCTAGTGCAGGCGGGGACTTTATGGGAGATGCTTAAGAAGGATTCGTTTTCCTCATCAAGATGTAGTGTCTTACTTGATGAGTGGAATTTGAGGTTTCGCCCGTCTTCTCCTACCGGATTGGAGGAGCTGAGAGCCAAGGCTAAACCGCAATAGTGGCTCATTGGTTTAGCTGCGGAGGTCATCAGGGAGGAAATCAAAGTTCGGGGAGGAGCCCGAATGAATATTCTAGTGGATGTTGTTTCGGCTTTGGGGAGTGGTATTTGGACAACGGCTATACCTGCGCCTTTTTCGGGGTTTCGTATGAACCCGATGGCATATCGTCTAGCTCTCAAATACCGTACTGGACACGATGTGTTCGCGAATTCTCGAGCTTGTATGGCATGCGCGGGATTGCATACATCCGACACAGTCGGTGATCATGATTCTCATTGCCCGGGTGGTGGAAGGAGGATAAGAAGACATAATGAGGTGAGAGATGCTTTATTCACCTTTTTCAGGGAGGCTAATATGGGGCCTAGACTAGAGGTAGCAGGCCTTCTTGATGGGGGAGAGAAGCCAACAGATATTTTTGTACCAGCATGGGACGATGACAGAGATCTTTGTGTCGATGTATCTATTGGGTCTCCTTTCGTGGGAGATTTAGGGGTAGGATCAGGGGAGGCAGCCAAGGAGCGGAAGACAAAAGATTGCAAGGTATGGGACTAGCTCTTCAGCGCATGGACTTATTTTTCTACCTTTCTTTATGGAGTCTTTAGGAGGTTTTGAAGCACGAGCGGACCAGCTGATCAAGACAGTAGCGACAAGATGGGCAGAGGCCAAAGGTATGGAATTTCCGATAGCTTTTTCTATTTTGAGGCAGAAGTTATCTTTTGTCCCACAGAAGGCTTTGGCTAACGGATTTCTACTACGAAATGAGTACAATTAGACATTCGTTTGTCTATCATTATTTTTTACTTCATGTATTCATATATAATTGTTTTCATTAAGTTATAAAAATAAATTATTATTTTATTTTTCCTTCATTTTTAGTTTCACATTTTATAACTTAATTTTGAAGTGTAGGAAATAGTTTTAGAGGGACGTATATGTTTTCGGAAGACACAGTCTTGTTGATTAATTATAATCTAATGGTTGAGATTTGAAATAGAATAACTGTCACATTTAATGCCCCATGTTTTTCGCGAATCCAACCGTCCTATTTAATTAAATTCAACATTAATCTCAACCGTCAGATTAATCAAATCAACGATTGAAATTTAGTCATTCTATCTTACAAAAACATTTGTCCCTCGTGATCTCATCTCTTACATTGTAATATTTGCTTTTGAAATTAAATTATTTATATTAAATAATAGGGTTAATTCCCCAAAACCACCCATAAAATACCTGATTTCCCCAAAACCACCCATAAAAAAAATTCTTTCCAAAAACCACCCAAACGTTACATAATCTTTTCAATTGACCACAAATAGTTAACGCGTGTATAACAAACGTTGGGTTATTAATTTAATCAATTTAATTAAATAAAAACTCCAAAACATAATCCACGAAATCCCTAACTTTCCATAATATTGCCGACACTCCAGATCCGTCCGTCGTACCGAGTGAAGGTCAGTCAAACTTCGATTCAATTTGATCCTAGCCATGAATGAAGGTTCTGAGGGATCGGTTGATATGGAACTTGAATTTAGTGACAGTGAGTGTGAAGATAACCAAGTGTACGAAGACGGTCGATTTTGTGAAGGTAGAAGGTCAATTATGGATGGCTCCGGTTACAATTTAACTGGTGGAGAATCAACAACTGGTGTAGGTAGATCAGTAGAGGATGAGCATAATTTTGAAGGTGGTGGTGTGGTTTTAGCGGAAGATTTAGAGCATTTTCAATGTATCGGTGGATTGTTGGATGATTTCAATGACGCTGAGGTCGATGTAGCTGCTGAAGATTTTTGTGAGTCTTCCGATGGCTTAGATGAAATGGGTAAGGGTAAAGCAAGGTTTCAATATTTTAATCCGCTGATCGACTTTAAGAATGATATTGAGTTCAGCCCCGGTATGTTATTTAGTTCGAATGATATTTTTAGGAAAGCTCTTAGACAGTACACAGTGCAAAGCGGTGGTGATTTTTATTATCTACATAATGATAAGAACAAGGTATCTGTATACTGTGTTAATAAATGTGATTGTCCGCTAGAACATAGTCGGAAAAAGTGTGTGTGCAATATCAGTAGGTGTGGGTTCAAAGCGTTGGGAAGAAAAGTTGCTGCTGATGGTACATTTCAGTTAAAGGAATTTCATGGAAAACATGAGTGTGGATGGCAAGAAAAGAACTCGAAGTTGAGTTCTGACTGGCTAGCTGATAAATATTTAGATAATTTTCATGATGATTCTTCTTGGAAGCTTTCTGCTTTTATTGAAGATGTAAGGAGAAAGGTCAGAGTGGAAATTACATACACCCAGGCTTGGAAAGCTAGATTTAGAGCTATGGTGAAGATTCACGGTGATTCAAGAAAGCAGTATGCAAGGATACATGATTATGCAGCAACCATTCGGAAATATAACGCTGGTTCGACAGTTTATGTCAAGGTTGACAATATGCATCCAGAGAAGCCACTTTTCTAGAGAATATATGTTAGTTTTGATGCATGTATTAGAGGTTTTAAAGAGGGTTGTAGACCTATCATAGGGATAGATGGATGTCATCTGCGTGGAGCATACTCGGGAGAAGTACTTGTTGCTGTGGGTAAAGATGGTAATAATCAGATATTTCCAGTTGCATTTGCTGTGGTGGAAGCAGAATATAGAGATACTTGGGGTTGGTTCCTCGACATTCTGCTGCGTGATATTGAAGAAGTTCATCCCACATTTATGTCGGACAGACAAAAGGTAAGAATGTAGTTCACTTATTACCTGATTATTTATCTATATTAGACAATTTAATTGCTTTTGTTTTTGTGCATATTGTAGGGATTAATAGAAGAATTAAATGCTCTCGTGCCTGCGAATAAATTAAGAGTCTGTGTGAGGCATATGTACAACAATTTCAAACAACTGTGGTCGGGAAGTGCTTTGAAAGACTTAGTTTGGGCAGCGGCTAGGGCATACACCAAAAAAGAGTTTCAGACTTCAATGGAGCGAATAAAAAGTATTGATGAGCAAGCTTTCAATTATCTGATGAGTCAGAATCCAAGCACGTGGTCAAGACATCAGTTTATGCCGGAGACGAAGAGTGATATGCTATTGAACAATGTCTATGAAAGCTTCAACGCTTTTATCTTGCCGTCTAGGGATAAGCCTGTGTTATCTTTATGTGAATGGATTCGAAGGCAACTAATGAAAAGATTTGTGGCTAAGCGTGAAAGTATGATGAAATACGAAGGTGTTTTTACTCCAAATGCTACCAAGCTGATAGAGGCATCTAAAAAGGAAGCATCGAAAAATTGTAAATGTGTTTGGGGCGGAGGGAGTAGCTACGAGATTGATCATCATCAAAAGACTTATGTTGTGGATCTTGGGAATAAAACTTGTGGATGTTTCAAATGGAATTTGACGGGTATACCTTGCCCACATGCAGTGTGTAGCATTAACAAGATCAGAGGGAATCTTGATGATTATGTGGATGTCTGTTACAAAAAAGATACATATTTGAGGGCATATGGACATGTGATTAATGCACAACCTGGAGAAGATAACTATGTAGACTCTCAGAGTGTACCTCCTGAACCTCCCAGAATTATTATTCAACCTGGTCGACCAAAGAAGAATGCAAGGCGCCGACAACCTGGTGAAGAGCTACCAAGCAATAACAAAGTGAGGATTCGTACCGAGGTAAACAAAATAAGTGTAGTAACTGTCATCAACCGGGCCATTACAAAAACAAGTGTACAAATGAGAAGAGTACTTCTCATTTACCCAGCGGGAACAAAATTAAAGGACGTCCGAAGAACCCTAAAACAGTTGTCATTAGTTCACAAAAGAAGAAAAATTACAGAAAGGTAATATGTCGTCATCTGTAAAATGTTGTGTTTAACTGTGGAAACTTATATCAATTTTTGGGTACTCAGGAACCAACCACTACATCAACTAACAATGTTGATTAGATGATAGAAAATCATTGCGATGATTTTGAAGTACCCTTAGGCGACGATGGTGTGTACGATATGACTGTAAATGACGAAACTCATCAGGTACTCAATAATTTTCTTTGTGAGTGTGATGTGTTATATTTTTTTGTGAGTGTGATGTGCTATATATTTTGTTAAGTGATATGCATTAGTGCATAATCTGCATCCAATGTTGAATGCTGATTTTGAATTTGTGTGATTGTCTTATTTGGTTATATTTTGTATCAAGTGCATAACATCAGTGAATATGATGTAGGTAACTACTGTGAATTTGAAAACTTTGTAAGCCAATCCATCTTTATTAATGGTTTATTGAAAAATGCAGGAACCAATTCAAACATCTGTAAGGCGTTCACCAAGAAATAAAGGTCCAGCCGCAACCCTTATTAGAAAGTCACCAAGAAAGAAAGTGATGATTACGTCTACTTAAAAGCTGAACCAATCTGTACTTCATTTCAGTTGCAACCCTTGTTATACTTTTGAAACTTAATTTCAAGGTTGTAATGAGACTTGTGTTTTTGTTGTGTAATGTAAGATATCTGATCAATGTATCAAACCTTTCTTGTGAAAACTTTTATGTAATCAGCAGTATGTTAATTTTTTATTAACTATCATTCATAAGGAATTCAGGTGATAACATGCTGCAGGAAATTTCTTTTTATCATGTAGAATGATGAGTGTTAGAAATGTCTATTTTAAGCCCCTACTTTCATGCTTATTTCCTATGATTTGAACGTAAAATATATTACTTTTGATACTTTGATTGATGTTTCAGGTCAAAAGCACGGTTTACACTTTACGAAGGAGTATAAATGGAAATATGAGGAAAAGCACGTGAATTCGGCCTAAATCAGACGTAATTGGAAGCATTTCTGCAATTCTTAGACCGAGTCCACTAAAGAACCATACTCGAGCAAAAACAGCCGAAGACCTAAGTTACTCGACCGAGTAAATATGGTGCTCGAGCAAGTTATCACGTGACCAAGACCCTTCGTATGGATTATTCTCCATTAACTCGAGTGAATTAATACAAGAAGATAAATGAAGACCTTTCATTCCACCCGGCCATTTAAGACAAGAAGATAAGCTTAACTCTACATTTACTCGGCCAATTATGAAGGGAGTTAAAGCAAGACCTTTGAAGTCACTCGAGCCCTAATGAACTACACTATATAAGCATCACAAGAGCTTCAAAGCAAAGTTGGCTGCTGCTGCCCGAGCTACCTACGGGGGCTGAAATAATAAAGTGATTGATCATAGTCGAGTAAACCAAGTGAAGAAGAAGAAGAAGGAGCCGAGAGAGCTCAAGATACCGATTGAATTATTGAAGATTATACAACCAGATTTTGTACTCGAGATACCGAGGAGAATAGCAGCAGCTTTGGAGCTCGACCGTGGATCATCAATCACTGAGAATTTCTAAACTTTACTCTTGTTTTATTTACAATCGTTTTACTTTTAATTGTTTGAATCATGTTTGCTTTATCACTCGAGATGAGTGAGTAGTTCTCTTTATGATGAGGATTTGATGAATCTCTAGTGCTTATGAATAACTAGAACATGATTATTAAATTTATATGAATCAATTCTTGTATGATAATTGCGTGTGTTGAATCATACCCGAGCTTAATCTTCATAAAATAGGTGTCCTGACAAAACATCTAGAAGTGTAGGTCGGAGTAGTATATCTAGGGAAGGACCGGGAGGTGAACTTAGAATATTTTAGAATCAATACAACTATTAGATCGAGTATATTAGCAAAGCGGGAGCAGCGAGTATATTTGGTGCATGAATGTATTAACAAGCGTTTTTAGACAAGACTAGTGAAATTCCAACATTCAGGAGTGAGGAAACACTAGTTGAGTGGATGTTTAGGTGTGAATCCAACATTCGGGAGTGAGGATTCGTATGCTAATGCTACTCAGTCTAAATTCTATAATATAAGTCTAACACGGGAGTGAGGATTTATATTATCATATAACTATGCATTCTAGATTAAATTGTCATCGAGAAGGAAATTCATAACTATAATATAAATCTAACACGGGAGTGAGGGTTTATATATCTTGTTTGAGTGAAATCATAAGTATTAGTAGAGGATTCTCATCCTTGTCATAGTTTTTAATATTTGATAACGAACCTTTTATTTGAACATTGCCCTTTGAATACTGCTTTTAATCACTGCTTTTAATCACTGCTTTTGAACACTGCCTTCTGAATAAACAAGACGCTTAAGAACTAAAGTTAAAACTAGTAATTGAAACTAAAGAATTAAAAAGCTAGTAATCAAGTTTGAAATATAACTTGATTCCACTGTTCCCTTGGGTTCGACACTAGGTCACCCCTAGTTCTATAAATTCTTTTGAGTTGCGTGGTGGAATGTTTATTCGACTATACCGCACACGTCATAGAACTTCATTCACTTTCCTTTTGTTAGTAAACAATACCATGACAACAAGTATTTAGTCCATGAATACAAAAATCAGCAAGCCACAAAATTCAAACCTTTTTCAATGCCATACAAACAACAACAAGCTGAAGAAATACAAACTATTGTCAAAATTCAATTTGCGGACAACATTACCATTACAACAATAGCCATGAAAACTATAGAAATACACATCACTATAATTCTAAACTTATAGCAGTACGCTCCTTTTTTTGCAGATTCACGAAGACTCTCATTATCCAACTTGAGCCTTTTGTTCATTTTAACAATCTCGTTAATGACAACCTTCGCTCTTGGAGGAAATTCAGGATCCACCCACTTGAAGAAATCACACCTCTTCTCTTTCGATGCATACATACGACATCCCAAAAATCTTCTACCATAAATTTTAACAGTGCGAGCAGTAGAGTATTTCACAGCATACCCACAAAACATATCTCCATCTCCATATTCGATGAAATTGTTGATCTTGACATTCCTACAAGTGGTGCAAACTAATCAGCACACATAAATGTTACTTGATTTCATCTTAAGGTCAAAAACTTTTAAAACCTCAGGAACAAATCATTTACCTCGATTAAAATCTCAAAATTGAGTGGATCTTGAGAAGACGATGACTTCGTCGGATTGTTCACCTCAAACGCAGATCGTCGTCACTGTATCAATTGGAGAGCTTCGTCATGTCGATGCCTCTCTTTGGTGCTTATGGCCGATCTATTTTCGTGCAATTAGGGTTTCATAGAATTAGATACGCGTGAATTTCACGATGATGCGCTTCGGACGGAACATTAGACGCCGTGATAGATTTGTGGTTAATTGGAAAGATCATGTAACGTTTGGGTGGTTTTTGGAAAGAATTTTTTTATGGGTGGTTTTGGGGAAATCAGGTATTTTATGGGTGGTTTTGGGGAATTAACCCTAAATAATATCTTATTTTCCTTCATTTTCAACAAAACTCTAGTTTACAGTAAAATTTTAGTTTTATATATTTATTGAGTTCGGATCTTAGAGAACAGGTAGCCGATTTGAAAGAAATGTTCAAGGCCATGAATACAGACAACAGCGTGCAGTCACATTCGGCGAGTTTGAAAGCTGGTTTGAGAAAGGGATAATTGCAGTAAACCACCATTATAATATGGTGTTTTGCAGTAAACCACCATTATAAAAAAAAATTCGAAACGAGTCTATTATAACATCGCCGTTAACAGAAAACCACCAATTTAACTGTTCCGTTAGAGATTGTAAAACATGCGTCATACGACGCTTGGGTATATAACTTTAATTCAGACAATTTCAAAAAACCACCATTATAATGTCTTGTTTTGCAGAAAACAGCCATTATAATGTCTTATTTTGCAAAAAAACCACCATTTTAAAAAATAATCACAAATGACTGTGGCTATCTTTGATTAGTAAAGCAGTACACGTTTATTAATTTATAATGCTTACTAGACACGAAACCTAATGGAAGCATATTTACAGTTGCGGGTGTGGTGAGAAGCTGTTATATTTTAGCTCAGAGTCGATCTTTAAGATCAATATAGAAAAACAATTAGAGTTTCAAAGTAGTGATATAATAAATCATATTTCGTATGATAAAATGAGAAAGTTATTTATATTTAACTTCCATCGAGTTTAAAAGAATTGAACCGTGCAGTCGATAATCATTAAACATTGACGATAAACTCTCAAACAAGAGTTTCTTTTTGTATTTCTTACATTATTTTCTTAACTGACTTCCATCGAGATTAAATCGAAGCACTATGTAGCTAGTAGATACTTATCAACGAGTAAAATTATCATATGAGCCTCTGATCTAGCATGAACAGTGCAGGTGATAGTATTCTGATAATAAGTTATTAAAATGGTGGTTTTTTGTAAAACTGAGATTATAATAGTGGTTTTCGGTAATTAATTTCAATATAAAATAATATTTTATTGCCACGTGTACGCGCACTTAACGGAAGTTTTAACGGAATAGTGTCATTGGTGGTTTTCTGTTAACGGCGATGTTATAATATACTCGTTTCGAATTTTTTTATAATGGTTGTTTACTGCAAAACTCCATATTATAATGATGGTTTACTGCAATTAACCCTTGAGAAAATATGACTCCACCTTGAAGGATACTGAAATGCGTGATCTCATAGATGAAGTAAACATCCCTTTTTCTAGAATAAATCCATCGTTATCACGTACTTCATATTTCTCAGTTACTCAGGTGATATTTGCCATACTCCATGCATCTTCCCACTACCATCTATAAAAGCTTTTTTAACTCCGAGTAAGGAGTAATTGACACATGTTTGTGTCCTTTCAAGCTGACACCGAGAAAAGTGGAACAATGGATTTAAGGTGAATTCATAGATGCAACGGTTCATTTGAACAAGCTGGAACGAGAGAAGAAACACCTGGTGGCAGCATTCCAATATTTTTGACAAAAGGGGGGAGTGGATACATCACTGTTGACGAACTTCAAAAAGATTGTGCAGAGAACGTTCCTTCCGCAGAAAGGGGACAGTGATTTTATATAGGGTAAATTCCAGAAAACCACCTCTATAATAGGGGTAATTATAGAAAATCACATCTATAATGACAAATTACAGAAAACCACCTCTATAAATAGCTCCGTTAGCATTTCACCACCTCGTTACTATTCCGTTACTATTCCGTTACATAAATTATTAAAAAAAACTAAACATATTATAATAATTTTAAATAATTTTATTTTTTAAAAATAAATTAAAATAAATTAAATTTTAGTATATTTAATTAAAATTCACAGTATTCAATTTAAGAATCATTTATATATTTTTAATAAGAAAAAATTTATAAAAAATTGAAATAATTCAAATATTATACTTTTAATTTAAATAATTCAAATTTGTAAACATGTAATCCCTATCAAATAATAATAATTTTAATAATAACATTATACTTAGAAAAAAAATCAAATATTATACTTATGAAATTATTAATACTAAAAATATATTCATCATTAGTTCATGAAATGATGTAATTAATGCGTTATTTCTTAAACCAAAATATTCAAATCATATGGTTACGTGTTTAAATTTGTTATATCCTGAAATAATATTTAACTAGGTATTGACCCGCGCTGTGCGCGGGGTGATAGGTTTAACGAAATATATCTCTATATAATCATGAAATATTTCCGAATCTATAATATTCTGTATTCGACACATGCTGCCAAAATATTTACATAAAATATTTGACTATAATTGTTTCTATAGTTGACAATAGTAATAAATATTTGCCATAAAAGCTTTACTTGAAGACTTATTTTATTCCTTTTGATTTCATCAGATATCTAATTTTATTTAATATATCCTTTTAATTAAATTTAAATTTATTTCCATATTTGCGTATGAGGATATATTGAATCTCATGATTATATCATTCCAAATTAAATTTGTCAACATAATTTTCATTTATTTCGACGCTTTCATGTATAAAATTCCGACATCCATATATTGTTAAATTTAAATTTGTGTGCAACAAATTTTAAAAAATTAGATAAGAGGGTTTTTAGATTTAGAAAAAAGTCAGCCAATCAGAAAAAAGGAAAAAGAATTCAAAATTATAAACAAATTTTAAAAAATTAGATAAGAGGGTTTTTAGGATTTAGAAAAAAGCCAGCCAATCAGAAAAAGAGAAAAAGAATTCAAAATTCTAAAAAAATGACACGTAGGCCAAATCATTCTAAAAAAATGACACGTAGGCCAAATCACTCACACGACGACACGTGTCCAATCATACTTCCCTTTTAATATATATATGATATCATTAATTCATAAAATAATGTAATATATTTCATGAAATATAATTTTAGGCTTTAAGGATTAAAATTAAAAGTCAATAGAGTATATAATATTAAAATAATTAATATACGATTACATGTTTTTTGATAGGGATTACATGTTTTTCTTGATAGCGATTACATGCTTGAATAGATCATATATTATGTTGCATAAATGATTTTTAAATTAAATGATTCTTAAATTTTTTATAAATTTTTCTTATTAAATATACATAAATGATTCTTAAATTAAATACTGTGAATTTTAATTAAATATACTGAAATTTAATTTAATTTATTTTAAAAAACGGAATAGTAACGAAATGGTAACGGAATAGTAACAGAATAGTTTTTTTAATAATTTATTTAACGGAATAGTAACGGAATAGTAACGAGGTGGTGAAATGCTAACGGAGCTATTTATAGAAGTAATTTTTGTGTAATTTGTCATTATAGAGGCGGTTTTCTGTAATTACCCCTATTATAGGGGTGGTTTTCTAGAATTTACCCTTTTATATAATATAATTTGTAGAAAGTGTATCAAATATGTAACTATTGAATGAAGTATGGGTAATTTATACAAATTTTAAATGGAATTGTGCCTGAAATATTTGTAATTGAAACCTGATGGAAATGTGTTGGAAACATTCATAATGGAAATTGAGTGAACTGTGCTGGAAATATGAATCATGGAAGAGAATTGGTAAAGTGGCCCGCATGTGGATCAGGGATCACTAGTGGAGATGTGTTGGAAGTGGATCATGGAATTGTAGTGGAAAATGTGCCTGAATGGAATGTGATGAAAAGACGACTTAAGTTTATTTATCTAATAAAAGACAAGATTGATTAAGGAGGACTGTATTTATACGTAGGATGATAGGATATCATCTCAACCGTTTATTTCAAAATATTTAATGGTTGAGATTGATGACCGTTCATCTCAACCGCTTGTGTATTTTGCATATTAAACTACCTATTTAAATTATAAATTAACTTAATCTCAACCGTCAGATCAATCAAATTAACGGTTGAGATTCGTGTCCCTTTCGTCTTACAAAAGTTACTTGTTCCCCCTAGATCCTTATCCTAATATAATTTAAATATTACACATTGAAAAACTGTTTTTTTTAACAAAATTAAATTTCTGAAATGCGTCTGAATAAACATTTACAAGTATTTCAGAAAAAACAAATATCACAGAGTGAGATTACATAAATTATAGAGTTAATTACAGATGATCATCTGTATAATAGAACATATTCCACGAAACCACCTGTATATTTTAAATATTGCATTAGACCACCTATATAACGTTTGCTGTTACCAAACAAACACATATCATTGTTCTGTCAAAAATTCCGTTATAATGATAGTATTTTTATTAACAATGCACCACCAAAATAATAAATAAGTTTTTACTTCACCACCTCTATTATCACTTCTGTTACCATTTAACCACCTCTCCAGTATCAGAGCGGTTATTTGATAACGGCGATAATTATAAAAGTGGACAAATAATATTGCAATATACAAGTAGTTCCATGGAATATGACCTATTATACAAGTTGTCATCTGTAATTAACCCTAAAATATATTCATTACAAAAAACACAAATTGCATAGTTTCATTATAAAAAAATGTGTCCAATCATTAATCAGCAGGGTGATCAGAGATATCATGTAGTGGTGGTGCGTGAGAAGCCAATGCACATTTATTTTAAGCAAGAGCCGCTCTAATCGTCTATGTAATCTGAGACTGAATACGGGAGGTAATCGTCTCAACTTGTCGAACAATAGTTGATTCTGCCTCGTCTCTTTGTCGAGTAACCTCTTTTAAATCAACGTTCCACCAGGGGTGACCCGTGCACAAGCCAAGGGGCGCCGACCCTGGTAAATTTTTAAAAAAAATTAATCAAGAGTAATAAAATCATGGTTATTTGGTGTTTTTCCCCAAATCATTTTTGGCGTAGAAAGACTTGCCCCCAATCAAATATTATTCTCTTAGTGTCCTTGACACTCTCTCGAATAAATCTTTCATATTTGTACCAACTTAGACAGCTGATGTAGTTACTGTGGTAGGTTGCGTCGCTTATGAGTGAAATTTGTGCTGAAAAAATAACGTAATAGTAATAATATTATTTATTTTGTATATATTTAATGAAACGTATCAGAAAGTGATGGAATGAAGATGAAAAAATGCCGAAAAAAATTCCAACGACCTATATGAGCCGGAAAAAAATCACTGAAAAATTGACAAAATTTGTAGTATGATATAGTTTTCATACTACTATTTGATCACTAGGCTTTCTTGAGAATATTTTATTTTGAAACTCATTTATTTAGTTGTTGATTATGAATAAGAAGACAAAATCTTGTGAGCAATATGCACAAAATCATTAAAAATTATCAAAAAAATTAAAAGTATCAACACCCAAAAGATTAATCAATAGGATAATTTGGACAGTCACTGATTCTGTATACCATAAGAATTGTGGTATGAAAAATATAGAGCCAAAAAAATCCAAAGAAATGAAGAATCATAGAGTCATTAAAGCTTCGAGTGAAAGACACTCTCCGTTGATTGCATTTTTTCAATTGCACCAGATTGCATTTTTTCAAGGGTAAATTGTCGGAAACCACCCATAAGTTTGGGTTTTTTCGGGAACCACCCATATCTTTAAAAATTATAAAGTCACACCCTTATGTTTATAAAATTTGTTAGAAACCACCCATATGTTTAATTTTAATTGAAATATTAATAAAAATGATAAAAAACTTATAAAAATACGAAAAAAATACATAATTAATTAACAAAAATCATAAAAACATTTAAAAAAATCAGAATATTAAATAAATATAAAATATAAATATAAAATATAAAAAAAATTGAAATGTATTCATATGATATGTATACATATGTGAGAAATGAATTTATACAAAAATATGGCGTATTGAAAATTACAAAAATTTACCGGCAAGCATCATTGCTCCTTTAAATTTTTAAAAAATCTTAGTGTCTTAAAATGAGTGTTTAAACTTTACTTTATATGCAATAAAATTTGTGCTTGTATGCTTTATATGTAAAAATGAATCAAAATTTATATTTGTATGCGCTATTATGGCGTATGTAGTAAGTGTAAACGTATAACACACTATTATTTATTCAATATAACTACTAACTACACATGCAAATTATAATTCTTCTATTGAAAGCTATAATTTTGATATAAATGTGAAAACTAAATTTATTCAAAAATATAGTGTCTTAAAATTACAAATATGATACCATGTAACTCATAATTAATAGTGGCACCTTAAAAATAAAAAAAACTTCAAAAATTTATAAATTTGTGAGACACCATATTTTTGTATAGATTTAGTTTTCACATTTAATACATACCATATGAATAAAAAGTATACTACTTCATTTAAAAATTATTTTTATATTTTATTTAATATCCGTATTTTTAAAAGTTTTTTATGATTTTTTTAATTATATATGTATTTTTTTAGCATTTTTTTTTATGGTTTTTGCTAATATTTCGGTTAATTTAAAACATATGGATAATTTTCAAGACGCCATATTTTTGTATAGATTTAGTTTTTATATTTAAATTCATATCATATGAATACATTTCAAATTTCTATTTATATTTTATATTTATTTAATATTCTGATTTTTTTAAATATTTTTATGATTTTTTTAATTATTTATGTATATTTCGTATTTTTATAAGTTTTTTATCATTTTTATTAATATTTCAATTAAAATTAAACATATGGGTGGTTTCTGACAAATTTTATAAACATAATGCTGTAACTTTATAATTTTTAAAGATATAGGTGGTTTCTGACAAATTTTATAAACATCAGGGTGTGACTTTATAATTTTTAAAGATATTGGTGGTTTGCGGAAAAAATCCAAACTTATGGGTAGTTTCCGGCAATTTACCCTTTTTTCAATCCAAATTCATGTCCAACTATTTCTCCAATCATCTGTTTTGAGAATAGCCAGCGTTAATGCAATTATGCAAGATTATCTTTATAACATGAAATATTGGTAAAAATAGCTGTTGTTTGTAACAAGGTCAACATCATGGAACTAGGACATTTCAGCTATGACAATAGCATGAAATCTTAAACTTACAAGTACTTCGTTCTAGTTTAAAAAATGGAAAGTAAGCTAAATTTCATTTCAACCTGTCACGATATTAAAGGTTGAGAGTTCACAAATAAATAAAACTGAAAAAGATTGAACTTTTGGCAACTGGTAAATGGATGTTTATGCTCTCAAACACTAATTCCAGTACATTTTGATAAAACATGAGTGTTCAGCTGAGAAAATGTGTTCTAGAACAGAGAAGATGTGAGATCCTTGACATCTGCCACAACTTGGGCGTAGTCTGCTTTAAGCTTTTCCGACTCTTCCTGGCCTATTTCACCCTTGGTTGGCTTGGTCAACACCAGAACGCAACAGGTTGGTCTTTTTGTGGCACCTGCATTTGCTAGGTCCTGAAATAAAAAAAACCAGGCAAAAACAGACATAGGTGTCAAACAAGTTTCATATTTCTGCTAGTCCCATAAATAGGAAGACACAATGTTAACTTGTAGAAACGCTGCATAGTCACAAACTGCTTCAACTAAACTCAGCTCTGCGAAAAACTAAATACAACTACATGAAAACCCTAAATGAAAATTAGTCAACTTACTTCTTTTGATGGTACATAGACGTAAGGTATATCAGACTCCTCGCACAATATCGGAAGATGAGTGATAACATCTATAGGTGATATATTACCAGCAATCACACATAAGCTGCAAAAAAGCATATCATTTGTCATCAATCTCCAAATGTACGAACTGCAAACTAAACAGTCAATCATCTTCATTCATTATTGACACTGCATAAGTTTCCAGATAAACATGAATAAACACTGATACAATGGAGTGTGAGCTAGTAATATTACCCTTTGTTGCCACGGCGTATGCTTTTTACAACCTCCTTGACTCCTCTTTTGAGACATTTCTGTTCAGCAGCTGTAAAGAGATCAAAATGAATGGAGTCAGTAAGTTACAATTATTTTCATCATCAAAATATGAATGAAAGAAAGACGTACCTCTGCGGACGAGCTTAAGGGTTTTCTTGCATAGCTTCTTGCCGGCAAGTGGCTTGGCGATGGGAGCCAAAGCTATGACCTTTTTCTTCACTGCTGACTTCTCGTTTTCGCTGTCGCTATTCATCTCGCTTTTTTCGAAGAGTGGCCGCAACTGATTAGGGTTTTAGAGGTCGAGTTTACAAATGTATGTTTGTTGACTGACAGTAGGGTTTTACGGTTTTGGTTTGGAGGCGAGACCTGTTGGGCTTCCCATTTCAGGCCCAAAATAACATCGGACATTATTTGATGGCCCAATTAAATAGCCATAGATTAATGTTTGATTATTATTTAAGGAAAGTATAGAAAAACTATGAACTACCATCAAAATATCAAATGACAAATTACGATCGAAACTACAAAAAAAGACAAATAGAGGATGATTTTCAAATATAAATTATCAATTTTTATCCCAATTTTTAACTGTTTCCTCTCACAATCCTTCTATTCTGCCCGTTTATATACTTTTTCCTAATTATAACTTATGAACTATGAAACTCTTTCCAATAAGTGTAACTCATTTTCAGTGAGCAATAAATAGTCTTTCTGCATATAAAAAGAATTAAAAAATTCAATAAATTTACGGTTCATAGTTACACGTATTACCATTAATGATTCATACATGAATAATAAATAATATATAAATTTATTAAACATGAAATTTAAAAATTGAGAACTACCGTTAACAAACATAAAATATAAGATCAATTAATTGTTAGTTCATCATTTACAAAACGAATTGAAAAACAAGACGTTGGATAATTATACTATGAGTAAGGTTCAAGGCAAACATATTTTGTAGGACCGTGAGACACAATCTCGATCGTCGATTATTAATAATCAAGTGACTAAAATTTAAACTCAAAAATAATCGTCAACTCCAACCGCCCGTGTATTTTGTAAATCCAACCGCCAAATTATAAACAAGCAATTTTAATCTCAATCATCTAATTAATCAAATTAACTGTTAAGATTTAGTCCTTCCGTCCGTCTCTATAGATCTTATCCCTTAGATTGTAACTCATGAATATGATTGACTTTTTATTAGTTATAATTCAGATTTCTTCACCAATTATCTTTGTTAATATAAACAAATAAAAACATTTTAATTTAAATATATGTATTTATTTGTTTAGCTCTCAATGAGAGCAATTACAAATGAGGATATAACTAAAAATAATGAAGAACAAGTTGGATAATCTAATTGAAGTCATTTCGTAATAGAAATTCTCCCACCAAAGCCTTTCATGAACCATTTTAAAATTAAAACGATTCACAATTTGATATAGTATGGTTGAACAAACGTGGACAATAAATGAACCTTAATTTTTTAACTTATAAACTTTTGGAAATAACATTAAGGGTTAATTCCAGATGACCACCCTTATAATATGCCATTTTACAGAAAATCACCTGTATATTGTAATGGTACATTCGACCACCTTTATAATTACTAACGTTGCCAAAGAACCACCCCAGTTAACGGAGAGGTGGTTAAATAGAAACCGAAGTGATTATAAAGGTGGTGATATGTACAATCATTTATTATATCGATGGTGTATTGTAATAAAAATACTATTATTGTATTAAAATTTTAATATATTTAACGGAATAGTTGACAGAACAGTGATAAGTGGTTGTTTAGGAACGTCAAACGTTATACGGGTGGTCGAATGTAATATTACAACATAAGGGTGGTGGAGTGGAATATGACCTATTATACCGGTCATCTGGAATTAACCCTAACATTAAGAACCAGTCAAATGATGGTTCGCATTTTATCATGATGGCAATCGCCTTCAGATGCTTTAAATGGTAAACATTTCTTTTGGGGCAGGTACGAAAACTATGATAATAGTTCATGCCGCATTTGCTACACATTCTTTGATTAATTTGCACGACATTTGTAAATTGTAAATCAGGATACTCCGATGTAATTTTAGGCTTATTATTGGATTCTTGAGAATTATTATCAGTCTAAGATTCCATATCAGCTAAAAACAATAGGGAAAAGTTCAAACGAAAACCTACTTTAAAATGAAAATCTAGAATTAATGTGAGCCTTAAGATTTAACAATTAAATGGTTTAAATTTATTACCTCATTTATTAAATATCAATCATTTTTAGTACTGAAAGGCACGCTTGTCATTTCAAATCAATATAAAGGGATTGTTTTAAAGTGCGTTAAAAAGTTTAGTTTGTATAGTTTATTTTAGGGTTAATTACAGATGATCACCCGTATAATAGTTATATTCCACGGAACCATCTGTATATTGTAATATTGCATTGGATCACCTGTATAATATTTGTCATTACCGAACAACCACCAAATTAGTGACTTATTTCAGCCGTCCATTTCATCCATTATTTCACTAATTGAGTGATACATGTCTATCTTTTGAATTAGTGGATTACACTAAATGCAAGTGGGTTATTGATTGTCACGTAGCACCAAATTGATAAAGTAATGAATGAGATGAGTTGTTGAGATGTGACCTTACGAATGTAAAAGAGTGTGGACTAAAAAAAAGAAATCAAAGAAAACTTAATCAAGGGTCATTGTCGTGACTCTAGAAAATTTTAAATTTACATGAACTAAAGCGTTTAACACCAAAAAGGATGAATCGAATTCATTCAAGCTAACATGAATGATTGGTCGTTTCAAGTTTGATAAGCGCTTAAATTTCTTTATATTTTATACAAAATCTACGACTTTATTTATGATCCATTGTCAAATGTAAATGTACATATGAAAGTGAAGGAATTGAGATTGTTCATGGTTATACTAATTCATTGATTTGTAAAAATAAAATTGAGCAACGCATAAAATACCACCAATTGACTTGAAATTCTACTTTCGGTATAAAATGATGTATGATGAAACTCAATTGGTGATGGAATTCTTTTAAGCATACATTTACTATTTACAAATGATTAGAGAATTTGATTTTAATTTTATGAACATGTTATCAAGGTTTTTCGAAGAGAGAATATGGGTACTAACTAAAACAACAAGTCTAAAATAACATATGCGTCAAGTTAGTCGTAAATAAGTAATTATACTTGTCAAATGAAATTACTATTTTGTCGTAGAGAATCAATCGTATTAGTCATATATAACTGTTGTTATTGTTGCTTTAAAATTACAACTCACTTACATATATTTTATGTGTAACGTAATTAAATTTGTCATATGCTTATTCATTTTGTCTGAAAGTTCAAAGTCTGCGCCAAGAGAATTAGAGTCTCCACATAATACAAATACAACCGTAGTAAAATGGCAGATGTAACACAAACACTTCTTGCATATGAGCCTACTGTACACGCTTTTCACGCACATGAATCCATTGTAGTTGTCGCGCCGATAACAACGGAGGTGAAGGCATTGAAAGAGATCTTCGACGGGGCTTAATGTTGGCAATTCGGTCGGAAATTGACTACGAAACTTTACAATATGATCTCGTTACAAATTAAGTTATCAAACTTTAATGGAACTTTATAAAAGCTTATAACCCACCAAAATTCAATAGATATAAAAATTATGTGAATTTATTTAGTTGTTCTCGTTAAAGACACAACACACACATGCATTCCCTTAGATAATATGCAAACAATTCTATATATAATCTTTATCTTCTATAAAGCGCTAACTTCTAACTTCTTAAGCGGACTGATAATAGCTCAAACAATTAAATTACACAACAGTGCACCGCTAGACTATACTAGTACGAAACAAAACGAGAATAATGCAAGATATGTAAATAGTTCACTAATAGGCAACGCTAAAAACACTATCATCTAATTAGCACAAAATTATAATTAAATTCACATAAAAATATCATGCGACAATAATCATCAAAATATGGTAATAAGTAATTTTCCAAATTGGATGAGTTCAATTACACTTGAATTTCATATCAAACAATACAATTAAAAGAAATTGAATTTGTAAACAAGAAATAAAGTTTGTAGTAAGAAAATTGTATAAATGATGACGATGTGATCTTCTTTATCCTTCCGATTTCCCTTTGGTTAGAGAATGAGATAGTTCCATCAAGCAAAAATCCAAATTTCTTGAAGCAAGGAAATAGAGCTTGAAAAGGTGAAATGGTATGCGAAAGACGTAAAATGAATAGCGAGTCAAATGGACATCAGTGGCTGATTTTTGGGTCGTTTATTTCTCTTATTTATATGGATTATTATCATAAATTTCATGAAATTTCATCCTTCTTTATTTTGGCTTTAGGTGAATGATCTCCATTTTTAAGGTTGTGGAGAAATAACTGTTGCTATTTCCAGAACTATCATTTGGTGTGTAAAGTAACACTACGCCAGAAATACACTTAAGTGACACATAAAAAATAGTCGCATAAGCCCTAAGTTAGTCGCTTTAATTCTTATGCGACCCACTTAGTGTCGCATAAGGTAAGTCGCATAAGGCGTGTCGCAATAAACTTAAGCGACTAACTTATAATATGTTAGTCCCTTAAGGTAAACACTTTTTGCGACATAACATAGTGTTGTCACATAAGGTTCTTGTCACATTACGCTTAACTTTTAGTGACACACGTATGATTTGTCGCATAAGATGGATTATGTGACTTCAAATATGTTAGTATCAGGGATTGTTTAACATTATGAAATCACAAAAGTTAGTCGCATAAGTGATCACTTATGTGACACATACAAGTCGCTTTTATACATAGAATCTTACAAATCAAATTGAACAATTTGAAAACAGAAATGATCATAGAAACAACATTCATTAAAACCTGCACAGATGTTCAAGTTTCATACAAATTATACATACACAGATGTTCAAGTTTCACATAGCACCAATACAAATGGTGCAACAAAAGGCGGAATCATTTCATCGCCACATACAAAAGGAAGGAACTCGAAACCTTACACCAAACTTGCCCCATCCGAAGCGTTGCTTCCACCAACTGAGGCACCCCTGCTCAGCTGCTCCTCCAAAACACGAATCCGTTCTTCCAAGGTTAATACCTTAGATGCCAACTGAAGATTTGATTGTCGTGTTCTGGAACCTCCTCTAGGGCGGGGAGGGCGTGTAATGGTTCTGCCTACGCCGGATACAAGAGTGCCTCGCTTCTGTGGCACGACATCTTGAATGATTTCCAACTGATCTTCGACTTCAAGAAAGTTATTGACCTCGCTGGTAGCTTCATCATGAAAAGCAAGCCTTTCATTCACCTTTTCTTTCATCTTAGCCTGAGAAAATAAAAGATATCCAGTTGAGAAATTTCACATGAGACTCAAAACTGTAACATCAATCAAAACTGTAGAAGACATCTTAGCAGATCACAAAACTTTAAACAAACTGAATCACATGAGAACTTTCAGACAAGACATCGAAATCAACAACAACAAATTTAAGACATCAAGCAGAGAACTTTCAGACATCGAGATCAACAACAACAAATTTAAGAAATAACAGATGAACTAGGATCATGTATTCACATAGAAATATATGATCAAAGCACACTAAACATAAATATTATTATCAGTTTATCACAAAACGTAATAAATAAAATCTCATAACAGTATATTGTCAATGAAGTTAACACAACTATAATCAACATTGCTCACCAAGCATACACAGTAATATCAACTTCCTCAGATAAGCAAGGCAGAAGATATATAATAACCGAACATAATTTTTTACTGAAATTAGGGCCAGGAATACCGCATTTGCAGCTCCATTCGGGTCCTTAGAATATACTTCTTCGTATACATCAATCAGCGGTGCTGAGCTACCAGACTTGGCAAATTTCTCTGCTCGATGTCCAAATGTACTTTTTCCAGAGTGGTGGTTAGTACGGCCTGGTGCTTTGCGAGCTTCTCTCCTTTTTTCAGAAATAATCTACAATATGATATATATCCATTAGTATTTAGGTACTGATTAGCATGTAAAAAATTAACGATGCGTAATTTAGAATCGACCTCATTATCTGGATCTTTGAAATGATTAACCAGCCACTCCCACTGTTCAGGTCGACCAAGAAACTCCAAAGGGATATCATTCTTGTGCTTCATCCAGTGGGCCTTGCACTCTGATTTCCAGTTTTTGTAACGCAGACTTGCTTTGTATTCAATAAAGTTGCATATCCAATCATCGGTGTGATCAATCACAAAATGAGGCTACAATAACCACAAATGGAAATATTAGAATATAATAAAGTTAAATAAATTGACACATAATCAGATTTAAATTTACTTACTTCCAAATTCTGAATTAGAAGATCCCAAGAATCAGCGAAATCTAGCTCTGAGAAGGTCGGTGCAATCATCGGAATCTTCTCACGCACAATCCTCCCGATTTCATGAACCATCAAGCTCCCATATTCCTGGTTTGAAGGACCATTATGTCCTACCGCCTTTTCAAGCTTTAATGGATGCTTCAACATCGCAATCAGTTCACGCAGCTTCTTTCCAGTGTTAACCCCTCGTTTTTTCTTCAAATTAGGATCATCTACAAGTTTCAAAATGAATACAAAACATTAGAATTTACAATAATGCTATCTAGTACAACTTAATTTATAATGATGCTAGAAATGTTTTACCTGAGTAAGCATCGTCGTTGCTGCACCTGATGCTCAGTGGTTTATTCTGTGTTTGTGCACCGGCAGACTCAGAGTTTGGGTTCAACGGGGGAGAGGAATGACTGAGGGTGTGGGGTTCAAGACTACAGGGAGATGGAGCAGCAGGCATAATCGGTGGAGGCACAGGAGCTGAACTTAGGGGCTGAGACTGAGGCTGTGATGGCTGTTGCGCTGAACTTAAGGGCTGGGACTGGGATTGAGGTTCTGTCATCATGGGAGCTAATCCTACTGGTTGGGATTGTGGTTGTGTTGCCGATGGAGCTGAACTTAAAGGCTGCTGAGTAGGAGATGGTGCATCAAACTGGGGTGGCTTAGGAGGACGAACAGTGGTCCTTTTGACAATACGAGGAGGTGATTTCCCAATGAAAACTGCTGGACCAGTTGTTGTTTTTAACTGACATCGAGGACTTCGGCGAGGATTGGGTGGTAGTTGAGTAGGGGGTTCAGCTTCAATTGGCGGAGTAGGGACTGGTGGTGTTGGGAGTACGTTGTTTGCTTGCAGTTTTTGGAACAGGTGGTTTTGGTGGACATATCTTTTTGGGTGCTGGCTGGGTAGGAGGATTTTTAGGTCGCTTGGTTTGTGGTGTGGGGCTTAGATTGTTGGGTGCACGTCGGACGCTTGGAGATCGAAGTTGCATCCTCTCCTTGATCTCAGACAAGGCACGTTTCTTCGGAGGCATCCTGCAAAATCGGACACATATCACCAAACCCTAATTCATTTACCAGCAACACAATCGAAACCCTAAAGCACGAAAGCAACACAATTGAAACCCTAATTCGTTTACCTGAAGTTCACCGGTCGTAACACAATCGAGTCCGCCGGTCAGAGTTGTTTAGGGTTTGGTGTCGGTGTCGGCGCCGCGCTGAGAGTTGTGGAAATTTTGAAGAGTGATGAATTCGATGTGTTGGAGTTAGGGTGAAATCAACCTTGTGTTTCCTCCCTCGGATTATCAATTTGAACCGTACGATTAAATTTTTACTTTGTAATCGGACGGTTCTTGTTGCGAGGAAAATTTACACGTGGTTCTCCCCGATAGATTGATAGTCCCGCTTAAAGATTTCGCATCTTATGTGACTTACATATTCTGAGTGAGTCACATAAGGTCACTTTCAGTAAATATGATAAATTACTTATGCGACTAACTTACATCAATGCCAGTCACAAGAGTTTAATACAATTTTAGAACAAGCTGATGGCAGTGGGTTTGTTCCCCTGTTATCAAACAACATGAAAGTAAAATGTGAAGTTCATCCATGTCTTGATAACATACGAAACAAACAACATGACAGCGGGTTTCATTTGTATTACACATATTAATCCATGTCTTGATCATCAATGTCTTCTTCTTCTTCAACCTCTTCAAATGTGTCTTCATCCATGTCACTTGTTTCATCTATTGGCTCGACATGGTGGGATATGGGTTCATCATCAAATTGATCGTCGTCTTCACCTAGTTCTTCATTTGTATAATCTTTAAAGTCATCCCCATCTTCATGTTGACCAAAAATATGTGTAGGATTTGTCGTAATACCTCCCAACATTCCTAACCCAGGAAAGTCACTAATGGTCCACATTACTGCAGCTTTCATCATAAAGTATGATCCAATGTGTCGATCATAAGTACGAACTCCTTCTTCCCACAGTGTTCTCAACTCATCAATTAATGGTCTCATAAAAACATTCAAACACCGCTTGGGAGATTTTGGCCCTGAAATCAACAAAGCTAATATGTTGAATTCTTTTTTCATGCATAACGATGGAGGAAGATTGTAAGGCATCACAACGACAGGCTATGTACTATAAGAAACACCCGCTACACCAAACGGATTAAAACCATCCGTTGCTAATCCAAGACGTACATTACGAATCTCTGTAGCAAAATCAGGAAAGTTAGAATCAAATTCCTTCCATGCATCTCCATCAGCGGGGTGTCTAATATCACCCCCGATCACATTTCTCTCACCATGCCATCTCATCTCTTTTGCTATGTGCGGAGACATATATAGTCGCTTCAATCGAGGAGTAATTGGGAAGTAACGAACCACTTTTTGCGGAATTTTACCACTACCTTGATCACTAACATAACGTGATTCACCACACACTGGACACAAATTGAGGCTCTCAAATTCTTTGTAAAACAAGATGCACCCATACTCACACGCATGTATCGATTCATAACCCAAGTCCAAACCCTTCAAGATCTTTTTGATGTCTCGATATGAACTTGGATATTTATTTTCAGAAGGGAGCAAATCTTTAGTAAGCCTCAAGTGGTCATCAAAGCTCTTGTCAGACCATCCGTTATCAACCTTAGCTTGCATTGCCCTCAATATGGTATCCAACACATTCTTGTCACTACCTTCATATATAGGACTTTGAGCTTCTGCAACAAGCCTTTGATACATTTCATAACTTCCATTCCCAAAATCAACATTAGTAGGCATATCATACATCTCTTCCGCATTCATCTCATACATGTGTCGAATGGGAAATGCATCATTGATAATCTCAAATGCCGGATTTACGCAACTTGTACTCCCACCACTATAAGAGCCTCTTTGTTCCCTCCTCTCCTTAAGATAATCACGACGCATTTCATACATTGAAGGACGGGTAGAAACTTCACCATGGTACGTCCATGTTGTATAATCTTGCATCATACCATATTCATTCAAATGCGCATACATTTGACTCAAAGTTAATCTTGCATTGCCCAACGACAATGCTTGCAAGGGCATAAATGAGTTTCCTCCTTCGAGTTGATTCTCACATATTCTATAAAACTTCTAATCCCCTCCAAATAACTTGTCTCTCATCTTCCCAATGACATCCAACTCTTATCCATGATTACTCCTCTATATAGATGCAACATTAACATTTATATATATCTCCATATATATCAAATACAACAACATGCATGGATCGATTAATTCACTACCCAAATGAGATACCAAGTTATGAAATGAAACAAGATAATCATTGTCCCTTACATTTACAAGCTTTCAAACACACACACAACCAAACCTAGCATACACTTTCAAACACACACACAACCAAACCTAGCATACACTTTCAAACACACACCAACCAAACCTAGCATACACTTTCAAACACACACACAACCAAACCTAGCATACACTTTCAAACACACACACAACCAAACCTAGCATACATTAAAACAACATAAACTTAATTAAAACGATCCATACCTAATTGAAGAACGTGTCAAGAAAAAGCCATGGGAAATTCGTCGGATTTGTGAAATGGGTTGAAGGGGCGCCTTAGAGAAGAAGGTGAAATGAGGAGAGCTCCCGATTGTGAAGAGTGTTCTGAGACAGCGTAGTTATTATGAACTTAAACTTATGCGACTTACATAGATCAATGTCGGTCACTTAAGACAAGTTGTTGAACCAATTTAATTCTGTCTGAAACGGATCGTACAAAAGTAATAACTTCGTCAGCGTTTCGAAAGTTTGCGTACGTGGCAATTTGAAAATAGACTTACGCGACTAACTATGGGCTGTCACTTAGATAATTGTCGCGTTAGATATCTTAAGCGACACACTTATGCTTGTCACATATCTTGAGTCACATAAGATACCTTAAGCGACTAGCTATGTATGTCAGTCAGGAAAGATAACTTATGCGACTAATGCTTATGTGACTTCATCAACATAAGTCACTTAAGCCATTTTCTGGCGTAGTGTAAGTTTGACTGCGGAGAGTGATTGAAATCTGAATTTGTGTTTTTCCTATCCTTGTGATTGAATCACTGCTTGCAATTGATCTAAAATGATTAGAAATTACATAAAATTATGTGTTAGAGTCACAAAAGATATTCTTGATACATTTGAATCAAAAATCAATGATAAAACGTAAAATAATACATGAAAAATGATTATTTTATGACTCAATGGATCGTATACGTTCTATCACATATGTTCCCTGAGCTCTTTTACAACAATTATTATATTTTCATTCACCACCAAATCGTCAATATATAAAGGTCACGATCACTTTATACTTTATACTAGAGATGGGAAAACCTGATCCGACCCACTAACCCGACTAGATCCGATCGTTTCGGGTCAACCCGATCCGAGTTATAGTAAATTTAGCGGTGGGATCGGGTTGACCCTCGGGTTACCCAACTTAAATCTTGCCAGGATTTGAACTCAGACGCTCTCCACCCTACATAACACGTTCTCCATCTGCGTTGTAGGTCTTTAATGTTTTTACACATGCATTTAATTGTAATATTAACACTTAATGATTAAATAGAAACAATGGTAAGTAAATTTTTAATTTATCATATTTTGATTGGGTTGGGTGCGCATGGTTTTGGGTTATCCACTTATTTTTTGGTAGGATTCAAATTTTAAAAAACGATTGGACGATATTTTCGGGTCAGGTATGGATCAAGCCAAGCTATCCTAACCCGACCCTGTGCACACCCTTAGTTTATATGAGATTTTTAATTTTATATATGATTTATTCCTTTTTCAAAGATTATCTAATCTCTACTCTAAATGCTAAAGGTTAATAAATAATTTAAGATATCTCAATATGAAAATGACATCCCAATGCAGACAACAAGTTGCCGCGTATGTTGTTTTACAACCAATTAGTAATCTTTAACTTCGTCAGTGCTACAATTACTAAATTTTATTTTAAAACCACGTGATTTCAACTCTCTACAATTGATTTTAGGGTTTTTTGCCGAAAACCACCCGTCCAATATGTCAATTTGAGTGAAACCACCCCCAACTTTTTTTAAAATAAACACCATTCAATTCAACTTTCATTTAGTTCAGTCACCTCATCACTGTCCCGTTACTATTTCCGTTAGATTTAACTGTTGACTATGTTGACTACTCATTAATTCCTAATTATATGGTTATATAACCTTAATTAACTCTTTAATATAAATTAACTCATAAATTAATTAATTTATAAACAAAACTAACTCTAATTGTATATTACATAATCCAAGTAAATTATTCAATTGACCCTTAAAATTAAATTAATCTTTAAACTAAAATAATTCTTAAACTAAATTTACTACTATACTAAACTAACCCCTAAAATAGTACAACCTCAAATTATATTTACATAATTAAACTTAAACATCCTAATTAATCTGTAAAATTCATTAACTTTTGAATTACAATAAGCATAAACTAAACCAACACAAATCAAAACTATATGATAAGATAATGCTAATTAATTATTCAATTAATTTTAAAATTAAATTAATCATTAAAAAAATTACTCCTAAACTAAAGTAACAAAAATATAATTATAAAATTTAATAATTCTAATTAATTATTCAAATAAATCTTAAATTTATATGAATCCTTAATACCCGTAAACTAAATTTATCTCATAATTATATAGTTAAATATATCACAAAGTTATCCTAATTAATTATACAATTAATTATTTAATTAATTTTTAAATTAAATTAATCATTAAACAAAAATTACTCATAAACTAAAGTAACCCATAATTTAATTATAAAATTTAATAATTCTAATTAATTATTCAAATAAATCTTAAATTTATATGAATCCTTAATACCCGTAAACTAAATTTATCCCAAATCATAATTATATAGTTAGATATATCACAAAGTGATGGGGTTAATCAGGGTTATTTATAATTATGATTATGTATTTAATTAGGGTTATTTAGAGTAATTTATGTATAATCATGGATTAAGGGATGGTCAACATAGTCAACGGTTAAATCTAACGGAAATAGTAACAGAACAGTGAAGGGGTGGCTCAACTAAATAAAACTTGAATTGAAGGGTGGTTATTTTTTAAAAAGTTGGAGGGGTGGTTTCTTTCAAATTGACCTATTGGGCGGGTGGTTTTCGGCAAAAAACCCTTGATTTTATGTGATTATGTATCTAAATCCTTTCATATCACGTGATTTATTTAAAACGGGTTGACTAATTTATCCTATCAAATTACAAAAAAATTGAATTACCCTTGTTTAACCTTTTTCTTCCTTATTTACCCCACCTGATGACTTAATTTTCAATTTATCTCTATTTTAACTTAGACATTGTTTAAAAAGGCGCGTGACTTTTAAAATGCGTTTTCATTTAGCTTTTACAGTCTAGTCATCAATGACGTGGACAAATGATGAGTCACAAAATTGTTGCTTAAATACGCTTTTCGATAAGCGTTTTTATACAAATAAAATTTAATTGGTCACATATTTTTAATTGTGAAAGAAAATCCTAACTTCATAAACTCTTCCGTCGACACTACAATTCACATGATCCAGGTCACACCTCTCACCTCCCGCTTATTTGACAGCATTTTCCATCTGTTTGCGATCGAAACTTAAGTACAATGCTTATACATTTGAGTTTTTTCAATTTAAAATTTGATATAACTTCTTTTGATTTTACTACATATGATTGACGATAAATTAGTTGTTGTTGAATCGTCAAATAGAAATAGTTGTTTGTACTTCAAGGGCGGAAGCAGGGGGCTGGGGGCAGTGTACCCTGCTCAATTTTCAATACAAAGGTTTATTGAATTAGGACATGGAAGTTGATGTAGCCTTGTGGAGCAGGCATGCATGTGATTGAGTTGCTTTAGAGTTCAATTCATGGTTTTGTTGTTATTTTCATACTTTTGTTATATCATTTAGGATTTTTTGCCGAAAACCACCATTCCAATATGGCAATTTAAGACAAACCGCCCCTCCAACTTTTTTTTAAAATAACCACCCCTTAATTGCAAGAGTACTCAATCGTGACACCCCTTGCACTGTTCCGAGATTGACTTTAATTAAATGTCTAACAAATCTTAATGTGGTATATTTTTTGGTGTTGCTCAGAAATATGTGCAATTTTTTAAAACATGTAATTTCATCTTTTGACACAGCTTAATGTTCTATGCAATGAAGATATTTATAAATGTAATTGACTTGTTATTTTCGTTATCATTTAAGAGAAAGTATTATTATGTAGAGACATGTCCTCTTATTTCGACGAATTTGAGAATCATTCCCAGATTTGTCAAAGATATTAAAACCAGGGTCGTCTAATGGAGAAATCAATTAGCAACTATTCAGATAACTTCATAATAATTTGTCGTTATATAATTATCTTATACAAATATTTATGTTTTTAAAAATATACTGAGTTTAAAAATCTGATGGTACGACATCTAAGGTCTTGGGAGCCAGATGAACGCATTAAGCTATATGTTAATATTGCTGATTTTGGTCTGTGGACTTATTAAAAATGCAAATAGATTGGTCTCTTGTCACTGTAATGATGGAGAGGTGGCGGGAAAAGATGCATACTTGCCACATTCGATACAGAGAGATGACTATTACCCTTCAAAATGTTGGAGTGCTCACGAGTCTTCCGGTCGACGGACTTCCAGTTATAGAAAACAAAGGAAGCCTTAACTGGGATCCTGAGTGTTTGGCTTTGTTAGGTGTGATACCACCTATAGGGAGGGGCAAAAAACTAGTGCATCGTTCATGGTTAAGAAGAACTTTTAAAGTCATATTCGATGATGGAACAAAGGAGGTAATTCAAAGACATGCAAGTTCATACATTTTATTGTTGTTGGATTTATCGTAGATGCCCATCGGGAAGTGATTTTGTCATTACATTATCTACAATTAACGATGAAATCAGTGATTGTAGTTGGGGAAGTACAGTATTAGCATATCTATAACGAAGTTTATGAAATGCAACGGGAGTGCGCACCAAACAATTTTTTGGGTGTGCAACACTTTTTCAACTATGGGTGCGGGAACATTTTACATTAGGACCAAAACAGGTAGCTAGCCCACCCATAATAGTTAGATCTAATGAGAACCCTATGGCGAGAGGATATCTCGAATTTCATGAAAGTACTTTTGATACAATTTTATATTTTGTGTGTTAAATTTTTAGAATTACTATTCAACATGTTTTTTTGAAATTACTTGATATATTTTAACACAATTTCATTTTATGTACATAAAATGGAAGGGTCACAAGTCATTCAGAGAAGCGTCACGCCGCGAGGTTCTTTTTTATTATCGTGATCAATTTGATCAACAACAAGAAGATGTAATGTGGACTCCTTATACCGAGGACGATTTAGCTAGGTTAAACCCATTATGCACACAAGGTTGGCATATTTGGACGGTGGAGGTACTCTTCATTTGTTTTCACATAATAGATCAGTATTATCTCTCTCGAGTCGTTCGTCATTTCGGATGAAAACAACCTATGCCAGAACATCGTAATGAAAGTCAAAAAGAGCTACACATCAATAATCAGTAAATGAACGAGATATATTAGGCAATAGACTTGGCGGCATATGTGGACATTTGGAATGACCGACACAACCATACCATTGTGAGCGAAGAAATTATCGATCTTCTTACTTGACGTCTTATATGGCATGGGTATAATGGCATTACTCGTAAACACATCCAACCACATATTAATGAATCGTTTCGTTTCATCCAAATGCTTCTGAGCATACTTTATTGTGAGTTCTTTTTTCAGTTTTTAATATATATTTTACATATTATGTTTATCTTGCCTAATATTGAAATGGTCTTCAGGTGGTTGCATTGGTGCGCACGTATAAAGTAGTCAAAAAAGTGGTTAAGATTTAAAGAAATAGAAGCAGCAAGAAAATACTTCTTAATCTTTTTCATGCTAATCAAACTGATTTGACTCATATTGGAGAAGCGATTGTCACGAACCTTTTTCCTTGAAGGTCCGCAACATGCGAGGCAAGGCGAGGTGCTTACTAGAGGATTTAAACGCGGGTAGCGGAACAACATTAATCAAGAGTACGTGTCGTGTGTGCTTGCCTTACTTAAGGTTCGACAATGCTATTCGGGCACCATACTAGTTGGGAGTTGGTCCACTTCCATGATGAGTCCTTGGGAGGGCAGAACCAGTGATCATCGGAGACGGATAAAGCTGAACTCTAGTCCTCAAAGAGTGATGGAGCGTCGCACGAATAGCGCCTTAGCTGCCAGGTTCACCAAGCGCTCAAATCAATAAGACGCTAGACGATTCCTTAAGGGAAGGATGAGCCAAGGAGAGCTTGCATCCAAGGTCGGGTGTTCGCAAAAGCAGCCCCAAGAAGAACGAGTAGGCGGGAAGCCGCAGTGAAAAATTTGTCAAGCACTCTTTATCACAAAAGGTGGGTCCTCAAAGGATTACTGGACGAGCGGAAGGGATGCTCGCACCTAATGATAAAAGGTGTTTGCAAGTGAGAAGGCAAGATGTTGAAAGAGCATGTAGGGAATTGCATACTGATCCTGGAAACTTGGAGGAGATGACTCAAGTTTCTCCCTCATGCTCGAGGGAAGCACGGATTGTGCGGGGGAGAATGTCAAGGACCTCTTTCTTTGAAGGTGTGCGACACGCGAGGCAATGAGAGATGCTTACTAGAGGACTTACACGTGAAACAACATTAATCAAGAGTACATGTGGCGAGTGCTTGCCTTACTTAAGGTTTAACAATGTTATTCGGGCAGCATACTGGTTGGGAGCAGTTCCCGCTTTCCTGATGAGACCACGGGAGGGCAAAACCAGTGAGCATCGGAGACGGATAAGGCAGAACTCTGGTCCTTGAAGAGTTGTGGAGTGCCCACAGATAGCGCCTCTGAGCCAAAACTCTGAGTCCGTGACAGAATGCACTAGACATTGTTCCAAATGAGATTATAAATCATATTGATGATATCTAAATTTTAATTTCCACTAAATATATTCTATAAGGTAATTAATAATTAAAAGTGTGGATGCAGATAACAATGAAGAATTAGAGGTATCTTAATCAAGAAGTCCACTGAATGCCTATGTAAATGATTTGGATGGTGAGTCTCAAGTGACTCAATTAACTCAAGTGGATACTCAATATAATTTGAGACGTAGAGTGTCAACATTACAAAGGAAGAAGACACAAACTTATACTTCATCCCCTTGATGTGGTTCTTCGATCGAATCATTTTGTAATCTGCTGATAGGATCTTTTGAGATGCTTATTTGAGTGAAGCCCTATTTGGAAAAACAGCTCATCATTTTTCCAAGTCAGTGATGACTGGACTTTAAGCGCTAACTGAAAATGCATTTTTTAAGTTATACACTTTTTCAAACAACGTCTCAATTAAACAGGGGTAAATTGAAAATAAAATTTCTAAGTGGGGTAAATAGAAAATTAAATCTTTAGGTGGGGTAAATAGGGAAGAAAAAGTTTAAACAAGGTAATTTTAGAAAAACATCAAATTTTCCATTTCAACTATTTAGTCTCATTCTTTTACTAGTTTCTCAATTAGAGAGATATTAGATGCATCGATTCTTTGATCGTGACAAAAATAATGTTGAAATAGAACGGATGAGTGACACGTCTCAAAATATTGGGAGTTTTTGGAAGATTATTTTGAACCGCAATTTTCTTTCGAATTAAATACGAAAAACCACTATCATAATAGGGGGTTTTTCACGGCACCACCCTTATAATGTAATATTACATTAAAACAACTCTTTCTCTACCCCGTTATCATTTAACCACATCTCAGTTAACAGAGGTAGTGAAGTGATAACGAAAATTATCATAGAGGTGGTGAAGTAAAAATTTATTTATTATGCGGGTGGTGTATTATAATAAAAATAATACTATTATATTCAAATTTTAAAATATTTAACGGAATATTTGACGAAATAGTGTCGAGGTGGTTAAATTATAACGAAATGATAAAAAAGATGGTTTACTGTAATATCACATTATAGGGAAAGTATCATGTGGAACCCCCTTTTCATGGATCCATGGATCCCTCTTTGCAGCCGTTGATTGCATTTTTTGTGTGCACCATATTGTGTCAGCGCATTAATGAAGCATGTGCAACTCACGTGTGCATTTGTCATGTGCATATCACGTGTGAATTTGTCATGTGCAATTACGTGGCGCAATCTGATGCATACAAAAAATACAATCAACGGCTGCAAAGAGGGATCCATGGATCCATGAAAAGGGGAGGTTCCACATGATACAATCTCTCATATTATAAGGGTGATTCTGTGGAAAACCCGTGAGGATGGTTTTTCTAATTACCCCTTTTCTTTCTCAACCCTTTGGCTACTTTCTCATCCCGATAGCCTTAACCGGTCAGCTCGCGCATGTACCCCTTGCGATCTGATACGAATAAATTAGTTTGTGTCACCTTTCTGTTATTTAGTATTTAGGGTTGCCTTCGTCATCAACCCGACGTGATAATCACCAATTCATCTCTTAAAAGCTTCGGAGTGACACCAGTCCTCTACAATCGACTTCAATTCATTGCTAAATTATTAAATTCGAAGCTAGCAACTACCCACGGTGATACATTTTCTCATTTATTTATGAGATGGATGATTATTCTTTTCCTGAAGTTTACTATTAATTTGCCCATTTATTTTATTTTTAATATATAAATTATGAATCTGGATTTGTTGCAGCAAAGGCTTAATCTTCTATTTTATTATCTCAATTTTCAGTTTCAGGTCGGTGTGGTAATATTAAAGGCTTTGGGAGAATGGGATGAAGATTTTGTTTCCTTTGGCGAGAATTGTTGGAAAGGGATGCTTGTTTAATGGCCTGCGCATGTGAGCAACTTACCGAGACTTTTAAATTGTGTGCGGAGGAGTCGTATCTTTTCTACTGTGATATTAGTTCATTACATATTTGTCTTCAAATTTCCTACATACGGTGACGGAAGTATTTCATATGTTCCAGCATGGTAAGTCTTCTAATCACTCAGCTTTTGTTAAAACTGCTTGATGCACTACTTATGACATTCTTTATATAAAATCAGAACAGAGGATATATGTTTTGAATGCACTGGCTTCTAAACAAAAGCCGTTGGAATTTTTCCTTAAGAATAAATTGCATGTTTTTACATGCATTTTAGAAACCCCAGAAACCGAGATGATGTGTTAATAGTTCCTTAAGAAGTATTTTCCTTCATTTCCTATTTGCTGAGTTTTGGTGGTGATTAGAGCTGATCCTTTGATCTCAGAACGCTGCGATTACTTCGTTGTTCTTATGTATCAGTTTAGTTTGCCTTTCAATGTATCTGATTGGGTTATCTAGTATTAAGCAATTTCACAGGTTTCCATCATCTGAGTTTATCATACTCAATATCGTAATTGTGTCTTTACTGAAAACCTATAAGAGAGGCAATACTATATTACTTATGATATTACTTAAGTTATATCTCAAAAGAGGAACGTGGCAGATGCTTTCGCTTCATATCTGCAAAGATATCAGTTGACAGTACTCAGCATCAGAATTTGATATTTATTTTTGTTTGATGATAAGATGCATAGTAGAATGGTGTTGGTGTCATTGGTTTACTTCTCATGGTATTCACACATGAAACGATTTTGCAGATTCTGCGTCATATGCCATTTATTGAGACACAGTTATCAGACCGGTCAGTGTATATTTCATCTTCATTCCTCTTTGATCTTAAGCTTAAAATGGTATTTGGATGAATGATCAATAGGTGGAAAACAGCTGTGTTTACACTAAAAAGTAGACCTTGGTAGAGTTCCTCTCGAGATAACAATAACATATTTTTTATTCCTGTAAAAATGAGACATGCAAAAAAATAAAGTAAAAAATAGAGCTGATTTTTCTAAAATCTATAGAGAAGCTAGTTTCTGAATATCATATGGGGAAGCGTCAGATGGGTCCTTAGCAGTGTAGTATCTGGCAGCCACAGCTTGGTTGACAGCCTCTGTAGGGTGAATGTTGTCGAAAAACAATGCTTTTGATCTGTCAGGACAGATAGCAGAATCTCCGCTCTTACATGTAACTTGGCTAACCGTGTCGATATTTTGGCAGCAAGATGTAATTGCTGTAAGTGGCACTGAAGGGAAATTCATGACAGAAATTTGTAAGTACAAAGATAAAATATTTTAAATGTGACATTCGCAAGATGTTCTGTATTGCATTTAAATGTTAATACCTGCAGGTCCTCCAGAGGAGATTCCAACTGTGTTCAAAAAAGTGAGTTTGGCCTCTGGCAGATCTTTAGCAAGAGTGTCCACTGATGCCTTGAGCTCGGCATTGAACAGATCAACAGCATCATTCAACTTGGTAGCGTTCATTAGACCCGGCCATTGAAGGATGAACTCATAAGGACTGAATCCAATGTGTCCAACTCCAACGAAGGCAATCTTTCTCGCTCCCAGGTCGTATAAGGCCTAAAACACAAAGCCAATATCAGACGATGACATTGTTTAACTTGATAACTCAATGTTAAAGACATGTATGTCTGACCTTAACAATGCGGTTCTGCTCGGCTACAAGCAATTTAGCAAAGGCAGAGGGGTCGTATTTCGCACTAGAGTCATAAGATTGCGGCATGAAGTAGTTGTTGACATAATCATTGCTTCCAATTCCAATAGTGTAAATGCATTTGTTGAGAAGGCTTGCTACATCTGCCTTGGTGATTTTCAAGATGCCAGGAAGTTGGTTAACAATACTTTGGTGCGCGTAGAGTTGCATTTGGAGGAATATTCTTTCACCCTGTCAATACAAAGTTTACATCAAATACTTAGTCAAGGTGTCAGATTAAAAAAAGTCACAAAAGAGTAAATATGTACATTAGTTTTGCCAGTTTCGTTGAGGATCCCAGCTGCACCAGATGCGTAGTTGACACCAATGAAGTTTCCAACAGACGCTTGGGCTATCGGTGGGAGGAAGCTAGTGAAACCAAGTGACTGAGCTGCAATCATGTATATGCCAAGAAAATCCAAAACGTCAACAGGCATAGCATGATAATATACATAAAAGTAAAAAGAAGAAAAATAATAATGTACCTATGAAGTCAACGTATGTTCGGCCATTGGTAAACCTCCCAGTAGGATTAGCACCACCAGGGAAGTCAACACCATAAGGTGCGTAATTTGCCTTAGCAATGGTTTTAAGATTGTTATTGTTTCCAGGGTCAGCTAGAGAGTCTCCAAAAACAAAGTAACAAGGGACTTTAGGAGCAGCAAGTGCAACACGTGACACAGACAAGCACAAAAGAACAATTGCAAGAACATTCATTGCCATGTCGGAGAAAGGTCGTTATAAATTGTATGGTCAGTTTGGAGTGGGGTTAACGAGTCTTATATATGGCTGACTGATTTCCTAATTTACAAGCCTTAATATGTTATTTCCTAATCTAAAATAAACTTATTTCCAATATAATTCCATGAGATACAACCACTTCCAAAAACAGCGATTATGTTATAATTAATTGATAAAACTGAAGACATAATAAGATTCATATATATTTTTTTTGATACAAATAAGATTCATATTTTGATCGTTCGAGTTGAGGAATCCTTTCTAACATAATTTTGCATTTATAAATTTATGAATTTACCAAAATGCCCTTTCAGATTGACACTCTTTCATACGAGTGTGTGGAGGTTTAGAATTGTAGAGAAAGTTGGAGCCCTAATTCGTGATGGGGTTGAATATAGTCGGAGAAATTGAGAGAGTGAACGGCAAGGATTTGAGCTACGAGGACTTCGCTGAGAGGTACCTTACCAAAAACCATCCGGTCGTCATCACGGGATTGATGGACGATTGGAGAGCTTGTTCCGATTGGGTCACTCCAGATGGCCGTACCAATCTTCCATTTTTCGCTACTCATTTCGGTCAGTCTAAAATCCAGGTAATATGACCTTTTCAGCTTCCAATCATACAACTCAGTCAAAGCACAATAAGTCATTCTTTAATCTGCAGGTGGCGGATTGTGATAATAGAGATTTCACTGATCAGAAGAGACTTGAAATGACCGTTAAGGAGTTCATTGACTATGCGGACAAGGATCATAATGATAATATCTCTCAATTATACCTCAAGGACTGGCATTTCGTTAAGGTATATATGTGTTCTCGAGCCTTTTTGTTTATGTGTCAAGGGATGCATTTCATGTGTTGGATAAATGGAACAGAACTGAACAACTGGTTTTGCTTTTATATTGATCCTTTGTTATGATATAATGAGCTGCTGCTTTCCGTATCAATCTTCCACAAAAATCAGCTTTACTCTTTTCTTTTTGCAAGGAGTATCCGGAATATATTGGATACAGAACACCACTCTTTTTTGAAGACGACTGGCTGAATTTGTATCTTGACCATTATCCCATGCACCAGGATCCTACTTCTGATAAAGAGACAAGTGACATATGTTGCTCAGATTATCGTTTTGTATACATGGGTGCAAAAGGTTGAGCTCAGAACCACTGCCCTCTCTTATCATGCATTAATTACTCTCATATACTCTTTCCTTATCAAACATGACACAAATTTGGTATTCGTTCATAAGATATGGTGATGCAATTTGTAGGCACTTGGACTCCATTGCACGCAGATGTTTTTCGATCATATAGCTGGTCTGCCAATGTGTGTGGCCGGAAACGGTGGCTGTTTTTGCCTCCCTAGTCAGAGCCACCTAATTTTTGATCGGTATTTTGGTTTTTATGAGGTTTAAGCTTAGCAAGTAACATCCTCATTATGAAACTACAGGGCCTATGACTTATGAGATGAAAAATAAAATCATAGTAACAGAGCAGGCAGCAAACAGTTCATATGAAGGATAAACTAACAAAGTAATGTAAAATAATAGGATTGGCCTTGTTTAAACAAAAACGAAAATATTTTTGATCAATTTTTAAAAATTATTTGCAAATTAGGATATTCGTTGTTTAAATCCATCAAAACTCAAGGCTGTTTTACTGTTTTTCTGTTTCATTGAGGTACCTGAAGATACAATCCATAGTGTTTAGGATGTATTAGATGTGCTCGAGTTCAAAATAGTGCTCAATGTAATTATATCGATTCATTATGTTTGTGAGCACTCATTATTTCTTGCATTCGGTGGCAACTAAGTTACTAAAAGTAAGTTCTTTCCTTTATAGGACATGAAATACTCTGTTTATAACATCTTCGATAAAGTCATTGAATCAAAATTTCATGATTTCAACAAGGTGGCGAACTATATGTTTCAGTTTTAATTCTACACACTTATGCCTGTTGTTCTTTATCATATGTTCTTTGCCGTGGCTTGAAACAGGCCTCATGGTTGGAATGCACTCAAGAAGCAAATGAAATTATATTTGTTCCTAGTGGATGGTATCATCAAGTTCATAACATGGTATGCACTTTTGCTTATTTACATAATTTTGAATTGATGCTAAAAATGGATTACGCTGTCAGGTTAGCTGTTGAGATCTATTTCTGCTTATGCATATAAACTCATTTTACTTGTTTGAAATAAAACTTATATGATTCAGTTCCATTTTACATGTTGATTCTGAATGATTGGATTCAAGCTCTACCAAAATAGTAGGCTCCTAGCACCCAACAAATCATTTTTGGCATTACGCTACTTCTTTCTGGGACCATTATGTTTGTTGTAACCGTCTCAATAGATTTATTATACATGAGTCAGGATCGAGAGAGACATCAATTTCATGTGAGACTAAAGGACCTAATCACATCCGTTGATTTTGATTAATAACGGTTGAGATTAAATTTATTTATTGATTAAATTGAGCGGTTGAGTTTGCAAAATACACGGGCGGTTATATTTGACAGTTTCTTTTTCTTTTATATTTCTAAACTCAAAGAGAATTCTGTAAATGATACGTGTTGGGTAGCTGAGATTTTAAGGAAGTGAAGCTATTAGGCACACGTTTTGCATTATAAATTTTCATTTTTTGTCATTAATTGTTTGATATGTTTCTCGCATCTAATTATTGTTTCAGGAGGACACTATTTCCATAACCACAATTGGTTTAATGCACACAACCTACATTGGGTGGTAAGAAATACAAAATTGGTGTTTACGTATACAGTTTCTACTGAAGTAGGATAAGCTTATCTCACTCTTGCTTTTGTTTGCATTGCACATAATTCTGTAGTGGGATCTACTTTCAAAAGATTATGAAGAGGCTAAGAGTTTACATTGAGGACATCAGGGACATATGCGACGATTTTGAAAGTCTGTGCCAGAGGAACCTTGCTGCTAACACTGGTATGATATGTATCGTGGATACTTGGGATAAGGATAACTAAACTTAGTTTTCACAATCACTGACAAATATCATGCAAGAGACATTTCAGAGTTGCATATTTTCTGTCTGTATATTTCTAGATTTAAATATTTAGTTCAGAACTTGTGTGCGCAAAGGCATACTGGTGTACAATGAGTTGATATCATGCACATTAATTATTTTCTTCTGCTTCAATTGCAGGCATGAATTTTTTGGATTTTTTCCTATTCCTGGCACGCTTTTCATGTGCCACCTTGGTTTGCCTTTGCCACATTCTCATTTGCAATGAGATTTCAAGTTGTAAAAAATATTGTCAGAACTTATTCTTGAACCTCACGTCCATACGAGAAATTGCCAAGAGAATGAACTCAGTTGAATGTCTCGCACACAACACCAAATGTGATTTTTGATTTTCAAGAAAATTTGACACTCCCAAGTTTGACCGTCTTTGTGATGCTTTGAGCAAATCAATTGGCATGATACACCAGCAAACAAATAGATGGCATAAATATGAAGAATGTTTGGAAGGAAACTTTGGGAAAATGGGACTCAGTTGATGGTGTTTACAAGATTTGCACTCCTGACAACCTTTTAAGAATCATTGACATTGTTGTTTCCAAATTGTGTATCAGTCGCCATGAGTCAAATGAGATCAGATAATGGATGGAAAAAGGTGGGTCCATTGGCATTGTAAAATCATACAAGAGTCCTTACTAAACGTCCATCCTTGACAGACTTTCCTTTATGGAGTGAAGATTGAGACGGGATGAGGACAAAATTAGAGTTAGATGGAAGAGAAGGAAATTAGTGAAGAAGATATTTGTTTATTTCATTGTCTGATTTTCACATTGCGATTGTTATTACCATTCATCATGTTGCATTTATGTCCCACATTACATCGATTGGCGTTTTCTTTCCCGTTGGTGGGTAGTGCTGTTTGTGAGCTATCAAAAAAAATATCCGTAATTAGTATGTAGTAAATACAGATAGAGGTATATTTTTGTTACAATGACAAATCGTTAATTATAAATATTTAATGGTAAGATTTTTACTAAAAAATAATCGTCAAATACAACCGGCACGTGTTCTTTAAAAATTCAACAGTCTCTTTAATTAAAAATCAATTTAATATCAACCATTAGATTAAATCAAATCAACGATTAAAATTCAGTTACTCTGTCTCCACGAAAACATAATGTACCCTACTTTGTTTGATACGTAGTATCCTACTACCCAACTAATAAAGTGCAAAAATACACATTCTTATGTTTAAATAATTTTATTCAAAAGTACAAAATAAATCTCGTCCTGTTGTAAAATTAAGTGAAATATGGAAGAAAAGAACAAGACAAATGGTTAGGAGAATGAAGCAAGAAGAGAGATTGTATTTCATTTCATCTTTTTGTTTTGATACATCAACATGTCTCTCATACAAGTCTATTTATACTACTACATGATGCAAATGAAAGGGACATATTATTCCTCCAAATAAATAAGAATAAAGATGAGAGTTATAATGGGAGAGTAATAGATAATTATGATCATAACAAATGACATAATAATCATGCATTTTATATCTCATTCAAGTCATCCATATTATTGATTTTATAACACTCCCCCTTGGATGACTTGTACACATGTGTTACCTCATTAAAAACCTTGTTAGGAAAAAACCCGTTGGGAAAACCCTATACAAGGAAAAGAGTATAACGTGTATGTATCTCCCCCTCATTTTGACATCTTTAAAATATCTAGCAAAGATCTCTGAACTTTCTCAGACCAATATTATTCACTAGTTTTTGAAAAGAGGTTGTGGGTAATGCTTTTGTGAATAAATCAGCTAGATTGTCACATGAACGAATCTGACATATCTCAATTTCTTTCTTATTTTGAAGTTCATGAGTAAAGAAAAATTTGGGAGAAATGTGTTTCGTTCTGTCCCCTTTTATATACCCACTCTTAATTTGAGCAATGCATGCAGCATTATCTTCATATATAATAGTTGGACTTTCTCTATCACAGTAAGATCACATGATTCTCTTATATGATGGATTAAAGATCTTAACCATACACATTCACGACTAGCTTCATGAAGTGCTAATATTTCAGAATGATTTGAAGAAGTTGCCGTTAAAGTTTGTTTAGTAGAGCGCCAGGATATTGCGGTACCACCATAAGTAAATATGTATCCTGTTTGTGACCGTGCTTTGTGGGGATCAGATAAATATCCGGCATCGGCATACCCAAGTAATTCTGATTTTGAATCTTTTGAATATAATAATCCCATGTCATATGTTCCTCGAAGATATCTTAAAATCTGTTTAATACCGGTCCAATGTCTTTTTGTTGGAGATGAACTAAATCTTGCTAATAAATTAACCGAGAATGCGATGTCTGGTCTTGTACAATTAGCAAGATACATTAGTGCTCCAATTGCACTTAAATATGGAACTTCAGGACCAAGTATTTCTTCATTTTCTTCCCGAGGACGAAATGGATCTTTTGTCACATCTAGTGAACGCACAACCATGGGAGTACTCACCGGATGAGATTTATCCATATTAAATCTTTTCAATATTTTTTCAATATATAATGATTGGTGAACAAATATTCCATCGGATAGATGTTCGATTTGGAGGCCAAGACAAAATTTTGTCATACCTAAATCTTTCATTTCAAATTCTCTTTTCAAATACGCAATTGTATTGTGAACTTCATCAAGAGTTCCGATGATATTTAAATCGTCAACATAAACTGCAATAATTGAGAATCCTGTTTTTGTTCGTTTGATAAATACACAAGGACATATTGCGTTATTGATAAATCCCTCTTTCAATAGATATTCACTGAGACGATTATACCACATTCGACCAGACTGTTTTAATCCATATAATGATCTTTGAAGCTTAATTGAGTACATTTCTCTTGGTTTGGAACTATGCGCTTCGGGCAATTTTAATCCTTCCGGAATTTTCATGTATATGTCATTATCAAGTGACCCATACAAATATGCTGTCACGACATCCATTAGATTCATTTGGAGTCTTTCTAAAATTGCCAAACTGATCAAAAATCTAAATGTTGTACCATCCATCACTGGAGAATATGTTTCCTCATAATCAATGCCTGGTCTTTGTGAAAAGCCTTGGGCTACTAGTCGTGCTTTATATCGTACAATTTCATTTTCTCTCATTACGTTTGCGTACAAACACCCATTTATAACCGACAGGTTTTATATTTTTGGGCGTTAAAGCAATAGGCCCGAAGACTTGTCGTTTTTCAAGGGATTTTAATTCTGCATGTATGGCACTTTCCCATTTAGGCCAGTCGTTTCTTTGTTGACATTCTTTGACCGACCTTGGCTCATAATCATCATTTTCATTTATAACATCAAGAGCCATTGCATATGCAAAAATATTATCCACCACAACTGATTTTCTGTTCCATCTATTTCCGGTAATTACATAATTTATAGATACTTCATAGTCATCATTTTCAGATGCTTCTTTGTTGTCATCTTTTTCAATTGTTTCATCATCATTTATAGATGAATTCTTATTTTCCACATCTATTTCATTTGGAACAGACACTGATGCACCATCGAACTCATTATTACTTTTTCTTTTTCTTGGATTTTTATCTTTGGACCCAGGTGGTCTACCACGCTTCTTGCGTGATTTAGACTCATTGGCTAATATATTCCCAGCATTACCATTTGTAATATCAATTTTACTTGGAACATTTATAGCTGGTATATGTGACCTCGTCACTGTCTTTATATTTGTAAATGCATCAGGTAATTGATTTGCAACATTTTGCAAGTGGATAATCTTTTGAACCTCTAGTTCACGTTGATTTGTAATTGGATCAAGATGAGATAATGTTACCGCGTTCCATGTAATTTCTTGTTTTTCCTTCTCATGTTTTATTTTATCTCCCCCTAATGCGGGATATATTGTCTCATCAAATCGACAATCTGCAAATCGTGCTTTAAATAAGTCTCCCGTCAAAGGTTCTAAATATTTAATAATTGAGGGGGAATCAAATCCCACATATATTCCCAACCTTCTTTGAGGTCCCATTTTACTTCTATGTGGAGGAGATATTGGCACATATACGGCACATCCAAAAACTTTTAAATGAGAGATATTTGGACTTGTCCATTAACAAGTTGTAAAGGAGAATACTGATGATATGCACTTGGTCTTAAACGTATAAGGGATGCAGCATGTAAAATTGCATGTCCCCAAGCCGAATTTGGCAATTTGGTCTTCATCAATAAAGGTCTAGCAATTAATTTCAGTCGTTTAATAAATGACTCTGCTAACCCATTTTGAGTATGTACATGAGCCACAGGGTGTTCAACAACTATGCCAATTGACATACAATAATCATCAAAAGATTTTGAAGTAAATTCACCCGCATTATCAATTCGAATTCTTTTAATAGAATAATCTGGAAACTGTGCTCGTAATTGTATTATTTGAGCAAGTAGTCTTGCAAATGCCATGTTTCGACTTGATAATAAACATACGTGCGACCAACGTGTCGATGCGTCAATTAATACCATGAAATATCGAAATGGTCCTGTTGACGGAATTATTGGTCCACAAATATCTCCTTGAATTCTTTCTAAAAATGTTGGACATTCAGTCGCGACTCTAACTGGTGATGGTCTTGTGATAAGTTTTCCTTTGAAACATGCAGCACACACCAGATCTTTAGATAAAATAATATTTTCAGTTTTCAATGAATGTCCATGAGAATTTTCAATAATTTTTCTCATCATGTTTGATCCAGGATGACCTAATCGATCATGCCATATAAGAAATTTATTTAGGTCTGTTGATTCTTTTACAACCATATATGTTTCAAGTGGACTAATAATTGAATAATAAAGTCCCAACTTATATGATTTAAGTTTTTCCATTATTTTTTTCTTTCCGGAGATCATTGACGTGATATATAAATATTCCATGCCATTCTCATTAGTTGTTTCAATATGATAGCCATTCCGGCGTATGTCTTTGAAACTTAACAAATTTCTTTTTGATTGCTTTGACAACTTTGCATCATCTATAATTAATTGTGTACCATTAGGTAGTGTTAGATGTGCTTTTCCATAACCATCAATAATATCGGTTACACCGCATATGGTGCTAACATTAGCTTTGGCTAATATGAGGTTAGAAAAATATTTTTCATCTCTTAGAATTGTATGCGTTGTTGCACTATCCGCCAAACAAATATGATGGTCATCTTTTATAGAAGATACCGTTGCGTCCATACCTCTTGAAAATAAATAAATAAATAAATTAGTAGAAAGAAATGCAAATGCTTTATTTCATGATGATGAATTATTACATAAATTATTCATAAATAAGGCATTATTTTCTGCCTTTACATCATCCATCACCGTGTCAAAATCTCCAAAATCACCATTGGCATCATTAAGGAAATCTCCAACTTCTAAATGTGTAAGGTCTAAGGGGCCATCATCTGATTTGGTGAAGTTTGTTTCAACACTTTTTCCTTTCAAAGAAGCTTGGTAAAGATCAACAAAAAATTTTGGAGTGCGACAATTTTTACCCCAATGACCTTTCAAACACAACGGTAGCAATGATTGTTGGAAGAGCTTCCCTTGTATTTTTCATCATCATTTGACAATCTGTTGTAGGGATTTGATCTTTTCTTGATATCATCATGGGAGTTCCTACTGACTTGCCCACGGCCACGGCCCCGCCCACGTTTGTGGTTACTTCGATTACCACGCCCATCTTCATTGGTAATCATTATAACATTTGCCTCATCAATGGGCATCGCACCGGTTGGGCGAGAATTGTGGTTTTTCATCAACAACTCATTATTTTGTTCAGCAACCAACAAACAAGAAATAAGTTCAGAATATTTGGTGAATCCTTTTTCACGATATTGTTGTTGTAAAAGTAAATTTGAAGCATGAAATGTGGAATATGTTTTTTCCAACATATCATTATCAGTTATAGTTTCACCACACAACTTCAATTGAGAAGTGATTCTGAACATAGCCGAATTATATTCATTTACGCTTTTATAATCTTGAAAGCGCAAATGTAACCATTCAAAACGGGCTTTAGGTAGTATTACCGTTTTTTGATGATCAAACCTTTCTTTCAAATCATTCCAAAGACTTAAAGGGTCTTTGACAGTTAAATATTCAATTTTCAATCCCTCATGGATATGATGACGAAGAAAAATCATGGCTTTTGCCTTTTTCTGTTCAGATGCCTTATTACCTTCTTTGATGGTATCACCAAGTTCCATGGCACTCAAGTGGATTTCCGCATCAAGGATCCACGACAAATAATTGTTGCCGGAAATGTCAAGAGCATTGAACTCGAGTTTTGTAAGATTTGACATAATCAACTACATATAGTGAACGTAAGAAAAGTTAATATAAAATATTTTGAAGATAATATGCTAGGCGGTTTTGATATTTATTCAAGAGTGAACTCAAAGTTGCCATCATAGCATTGTTTGAAGAATAAATGAATTATATAACCTTGGGGTATTACCTTTCTTTCTTTGAGCTTTTCGTGCTGATAACGTGTTGTAAAATTAAGTGAAATATGGAAGAAAAGAACAAGACAAATGGTTAGGAGAATGAAGCAAGAAGAGAGATTGTATTTCATTTCATCTTTTTGTTTTGATACATCAACATGTCTCTCATACAAGTCTATTTATACTACTACATGATGCAAATGAAAGGACATATTATTCCTCCAAATAAATAAGAATTAGGGGGGAGTATTCGGGAATTTCCCGAATTTCCGACCCGAAAAATTTACCGAAGAAAATTTCCCGATCCTAAATTTTTATTCCGTTTCCCGACCCGACATTTATCAATTTACCGACAATTCGGTAAATCGTAAAATCGGTAAATTTACCGATTTTACCGAATTTCCCGAATCTTTTTTAAAATAAATCTAATATATTATTTTAAAATAATAATTCATCAAATCTAAACTTGAATCATGCTTAAAATCATGTCAAATATATTTATTTTTTCAAAATATACTCTTAGAAATAAAAACAAAAATATTGAGACTAATTTAATTGTCAAATTAATGTAATATTTAAATATTTATAGTAATTAAATTATATTTTTTTCGGGAAATCGGGAAATCGGGAAATTTCCCGAATTCAAAATCTATTCCGTTTCCCGACACTTTTTTCCCGAAACTAAATCGGTAAATTTACCGATTTTCCCGATTTACCGATTTTACCGACCCGAAACTTGTCGGAAAAGAAAAATCGGTTCGGTAAATCGGAAATTCCCGATTTTTGCTCACCCCTAATAAGAATAAAGATGAGAGTTATAATGGGAGAGTAATAGATAATTATGATCATAACAAATGACATAATAATCATGCATTTTATATCTCATTCAAGTCATCCATATTATTGATTTTATAACACGTCCCTCTTTAAACATAAACATAATTTTGGGCTATCACTTCTAGTTATCATTTCTCCAAACCAGACAACACTTAGAGCACTTTTACAAACTAGGGTTGCCATTTGGCCAAAGACTTGGTCCGAAGCACCCAAAAGCCCGATCTGATGAAGTCCATCCAAAGTCCGTCAAAAGTGCAGTCCTATATCAGATCGTATGGACTTGGACTTCGTCTCGAGGCATAAGGCCCGGCTCGGTCCGTTGGCTCAGTCCGTAAAGCACGATTAAGCCCGACATAAATATGTGTATATTTCAATATATTTAATGTTTATAATATATTTTTTATTTTATATCTTAATATTTCAATCCATTTTAAATTATACAGTCTATATTTCTCATCTTTTAGGTTTCATTTCATTATTATATATCTTATATAAGAGATAAAAAATTATAAACAAATCAAATTTATTTTAAATTTTTTATTATATAGTTTTATCATATTTTAACTATTTAAAATAATATTTTAATTACGAATGCGATTTTTTTATAAATAAATCACAATAGTATGAGTTTGTAGGCCGGACTCGAACTTCTAATTCTTTACCAAGCCCAGCCTAGCCCGATTAATAGTGGAAGATCGTAAATATTAGGGTCGGACTGGCCTTCAACCTTCGGACCAAACTAGGTCGGGCTGGACCGAATGACAATGCTTAATCCAAACACTACAGTCTATAGTATACGCATAAAATTTTCAGAAACGTATCATGTGGATCCTCTCAATTTGGTGGATTCGTGGATCCCCTCTTGCACCCGTTGATTGCATTTTTTGGACGTACCAGATTGTGCCAACGTATTAATGAAGTATGTGACTTGCACGTGTGCATTTGCCATGTGCACACGTGATGTGCACATGACAAATACACATACGTGGCGCAATCTGGTGCGTCCAAAAAATGCAATCAACGGATGCAAGAGGGGATCTACGAGTCTACCAAATTGGATAGATCCGCAGGATAAGACCTCTAAAATTTTCAGGTCAATGATTCTTTAATTTATTTATTTTAAAAGGGAGTCAGGTGATTCCAAAACAGCACTATTAGTTGTCCCGGCAGCATTGTACTCTTGCTCTTCTTGAATAACTGAGCTGTTTTTGCTGTTTTCCAAGGAACCTCCCAGTTACGATATTTTTGTGACCCTCTGCAACTCGTCAATGCCATCAGAGGACTGAACACTGGCCTGGTCATCATCCGTCGATTGAACCTCCTTGCGAATAGATTTGGGTCGTCGGATAGCTGCAGCTGCTTCTGGCATCACAACTGGCGACGGTTGATGTGGAACCCACCTTCGGGTAGCAGCAGGGTTGTTGGCCACAGTCCCAACTCTAGACTCATCATCTGCTTTCTGCTTCAGTTTCTGTGACTTTGGAGTTCTTCAGCTGTCTACTAATTGCTGCACCATTCCCAGTCATCTGGGAGTTCAAGCCATCCTGCAGATTGTACCCTTCACCACCGGAAAAAACCTGGGTGGAATATTGCTGGCTCTGAGCAGAGCACTCTCCCAAGGCTATGGAAACAGAATTTTAATCCGGTCAAAGTGGGATTAGATGAAAGCAAGTACAAGATTGTTGTGATAGAGAAAAATCATAACATAAAATTACAAAGAAAGCCAAAATCTCCATTAACGAACTCTCACTTCAACAACCAAGGATCAAACCTTTTCTACACAAAAAATGCTTCTTCGAGTTCCATCGTCAATATCTCCAATCTAGACCTGGCAAAAAAGCCCATAACTAGGGGTGCAAACGAGCCGATACAATCAGTGGCGGATCTAGGAATTCTGTCAATTGGGGGCCTGTAGTAGTTTGTCGCGAGCCTAACTATCACAATAGATAAATTGAGTAAATGAGAAAAGATGAAATTTTTCGGGTAACGAGCTTGTATCAAATAAAATGAGTAAAAATTTGATCTTAATTGCAAAGCTCAAAATTAAACAAGTTTAGCATGGTTCGAAGTTAATTTTAGAGAGATATAAATTTTTATGAAATAAAGGGATAACATCTCAATTGTTTATTAGATTAATCAATAGTTGAGATTCAAGTTAATTTTTAATTAAATTAGGGGTTGTATTTGCAAAATTCAAGAGGATTGGAAGTGACAATTAATAATATTAACCATTAAATAATAAAAATTAACCTCCACTTACAAAAAATTGATTGTCTCTCTCGAATACATTAGGTTCATTCATTCGTGTTGATTTATTTATATCGACGAACAATTTGTATATGCTTATTTAATGACCAATAATTAGGACAGAAATTGTTTATAAGCTTATATTATTGGTATAAAATCGAATGGTTGAGATAGGATATTCAAAATAAGATTAATGTGTAATCTTTGACTAATTTATAATGAATTTGAAATTTAATTAATTAATTCATACCTAAAGCTATATGATTAAATGCTAATTATGGAAATCATCTTCATAATTACATCATTAAGATAATTAATCCATTGGGGGGCCTAGGCCCGGCCCCCTAACATGCTAGTTCCGCCCCTGGATACAATCGCGAGCTACTCGTGGTCAAAGCTCGGTCAAAGCTCGGTCAAAGCTCGGTCAAAGCTCGTTCATTTATAAACGAGTCAAGTTTGAACAAAATTTGATACTCGTTTATTAAACGAGCTGAACATGAACACATTGGTGCTCGGCTCGAATAAGCTCGTGAACAACTCGATTGAAGCTCGATTAATACTCGATTAATACTCGACCAAAATTCAAATTCAAAATATATAATGTAAAATTTTGATTTAAAACTAAATTAAAAAATACTACATGATTAACGTAATAACCAAATTTTAAAACCCTAATATTTGTGGTGTATTTGTAAATTAACGTAATAACCAATACTAATGATGAGTAAGCAGAGTGCAGTAGATGAATCAGTAATAGAGAATCAGAATAATAATGTTGTCAGTAGGAGCGTGCAGTATTTTGATTTCCTTGGACTTGGCCCTGATGTCTGAAAAATTGTTTTCTGCTTGTTTTCAGACTGTCATAGGTTAGCAGTGTACATGGTTGTTACTTGTTAGTACAAATCTGTTTGTAAAAAAAGTAGTGCTTCTGATTTTAAGTTGAATATGTTAGATGTATTGGATTTGGATTACATCTTACTCAACGTAATTCAAAACACCTGCTCTGCCTTACACACTGCAAATCAGTTGGATACTTTTGGCGAGATCCTGAACCTGATTCTTACCTATCCCTAACTTCATGTTCCCTTGTCATGCTGCATAGTATGAATCTTCATGTGTTTAAGTTCTTCATGTGTTTAAGTTCAACAGCTATGAAGCATAGTATGATTCTTACCACGTGACTCGGTGAAACAACACAGCTTCTTCAGTGCTGAGTTATGACTTTATCCCACATCGATGGGTTTTCAAAGAAATAAGAAGAACTCTTATATAAATAATTTGAGATAGCTAGTTTATTCCACCAAAATCGTGGGTTGTCTCTTTGGGCTGAATTTTAAGTAAAGCCCTTAAATGAGATACTCAATGAGTTCTTTCTTTGTCAATTTGACGAGTTGAGCTCAATTAATATATTTTTTTAGCTCGACGAGCTCGAGCATAGGTTTGTTTGCAGCCTTATCGATTAAGCTTGTGAGCTGAGTTCGAGTAGGCAAAAAATTAATTGAGCCGAGCTTGAGTTGTGTTCAATCGAGTTTAATCGAGTACGAGTCGAACTTTAGACGAGCCGAGCTCGAGTAGTTAAAAGTTGGGATGAAGATGCGAATTCGAGCTTTAGATGAGCCGAGCTCGAGTAGTTCGTGCTTTAGACGAGCCGAGCTCGAGTTTACTATAATAACACTCGAACGAGCTCGAGCCGAGCTTGAGTAGAAATTTTTTAACACGAGCCGAGCTCGAGCAGCCTGATACTCGGCTCGACTCGGCTCGTTTGCACCCCTACCCATAACCCACTACCCGTCCATTACCATACATTTGTTAAAATTCTGCTCATTACCCGCCCATTTATATTAATGGGTAATATTACCCATTACCCGTTAATGAATCATTTAAAAGAGGATAACCCATTTATCCGTTAAGCCCATGAAAATATAATTGAAAATAAAAAACGTAAAAAAAAGCCTATCACAGCTTCAATCCGACGCCATTCATTATTCCGAAACTCAAATTCATCCGACGCCAAACCTGAAGCCGATTTCGACATCAACCGCATCGCAGTTCTTCAATATCATTCCGAAACTCAAATTCATCCTTAGCTCTATGAATCTATGATAAGACTGACTAGGTTTTTGTTTCATGAGATTTAAATTTTTCTCTAATTTCAATCGGATTTTTTAGGGCTTCAAACAATTGATTTGGGGATTGAGAAGTGTGACTTGCGTGTAATTTCAGAGCTGGATCGGTTAAGGTTGTTTTATGCGCCTTGAAAATCTGGTAAACAAAGTTTTTTGGGGTCTTGCACTGGATACTGTCCTCCCATTCATGTTGTCCTGCTCTTTCATTTTGTTTATACTGGATTTGTCTTCTTCAGATTGAAAATGTTTGATCATTTTTAATGTTATCAACTTTCTGATGTGCCCTTTGGTTTTCATGTTGTTTGCTCTCATTTATCATGTTGTTTAAGGGACAATCAGTGTATACTTGTAGTGTTTGAGCAACAAAATATAACTGCCGTGATACTAGACTCATTTTATCAGTGTTTAAGGAACATGTTTTAATTTATTCGTGTATTCATCCTGACTAGTTAGTTTTGAAAATGAAGTGAATGCTGAAATTTGTAATGCGTGTAATCATCTCGTTGTTGGTCATCTTTTGAAGAATTGCCTATACGTCCTGATGGGTCGAGATATGCAAGATGCATCAAGTGTGGAAAAGAATTATCGCACTCTTTGGGATCTGGAAGTGCAAATCTTTTACGTCACCAAAAGACTTGTACAGCTTCAAGTATTTCTCCTCATTCGGCAACCCATTCCTCCGCTTTTGAACATGATAAATTTTGTGAGTTGATTATCAAGGCTATAGTGAAACATGACTTGCCATTCAGTTTTGTGGAATATGAAGGAATCTGAGCAATTTTTGATTATTTGTCATCAAAGCTTCAATTACCAAGCAGAAATACAGTGAAAAATCATGTATTAAGAATGTATCGCACTGAGCAATTAAAGGTGCAAGATCTTTTAAGCAAGTCCAAAGGAAGAATTTGTTTGACTTCGGATATATGGAGTTCGCATACATCAGATGGTTTTTTGGCGCTGACTGCCCACTTTCTTGATTCTGATTGGAATCAACATAAAAAAGTGCTTAACTTTTCTCACATGCCTCCACCACACAATTTTTTCCATTTTTGAAAACACAAATTATTGTTGTCGAAGTCAAATTATGTAAGCATGCTCATATTATTCGTTCAATATTTTAGCATAATTTATAAATGAAATTAATTATTTAAGAATAATAAAAGTTATCAAGTAAATAAAAGTAAAAGTTTGAATGAGAGTTGTTGGATAAACGGGTAAATGGATGTTAATGGGTAAAATGGGCAAATGGGTGTGAATGGATAAACGGGCAAACGGGTGAGTCGTTAACCCATTACTCATTACTACCTGTCCATTTAACCCATTTAGCTAAATGGGCTTAATGGGTAGATATCCATTAATCCATTACTCATTTATTATCCGTCCATTACCCGCCCGTCCGCCCGTTTTGACACATCTACTCCAATCCCATTACCTCCAAAATCCCATACTCGTCAAAATACCATAAACGTCACTGTTTTATCAGTAACGTCATTATCGTCAGGATTCTCAATCTCCGACCAAATCCTCCAATCAAAATGCTTCATCTTCAAACGCACAATGGAAGATCTCAACCTCGACCAGCTCAACTCCATCTTTGTCGCAGTTGGGTTTCCAAAGCGCGACACCGACAAGATCCGCGTGGCATTGTCTCTCACGTATGCGATGTTCTGGATCGAGGATGTGAAACGAGGTCGTCCTGTTGCGTTTGCAAGAGCTACTGGAGATGTGGTGACTATATGGGATGTGGTTGTTGATCCGGGGTATCAAGGGATTTGATTAGGGAAGGCTGTGGTGAAAAGATTGGTGGATAAGTTGTTGGAGAAAGGTATTGTGAATATTGGATTGTATTCGGAGCCGAGGATTTTGGGGTTTCATACACCGTTGGGATTTGTGGCCGATCCTGATGGGATTAAGGGGATGGTGGATTCAAGAAAACTGAGCAAGAGTTTTAAATGATTACTCCCTCTGTTCCATTATGAGTGTCCTATTTTCTATTTGGATGTCCCAAAATTTCTCATTTCTTAAAATAGAAATTTTTTTACCTCTGCATTTACACTCTCTTTCATACTTTTATCCCACTCATTCTCTTTCTTACTTTCAATGGAACACTCAAAATGAAATAGAGGGAGTATCTTTTTTGAGGAGTTTGTTCGAGAGGTGGTTACTGATGAAGTGATGATAGCAGCTATTCGTAAACAATGTGCCTTCAGGGCATATATTATCGAAACAAGGGTGAATAATCAGAACCCTTGTATGCGAGGAGGAAACGAGGGGATGGAAATGGTATTTTGATTTTTTGTTGTTAGTTATTGTGTGCTTATGATGCTCAATGTTGTGAAATCTCCTTCAACGAGATAATTCTATGAGAAGATATGCAATGAGGATGGTCACATTTTAAGTAGAAATGCCCCATTCTGGCTCAGAAAGGCCATTTTTATTGTTAGCATTGATTCGAGCAGCATTGACAATGATGCAATAAGCTTCATTGTTATTGTAGTTTGATTGTTCACTTCCCTCAGAGCCCTCAGTTTTAATCTCATGTTTTAAGCCCAGCATCAAAATGATCCAAAAGAATACTCTTTGTCAAGTGTAACGTTGGCCCAACTCTTCATTTATTTGTACAGTGTGGTGGGGTGGCTCTCAAAATCAGGTAATGTAGGCGTCACGTTTTCGAAATTGAATCTTGTTGATAGTTATTGATGCAGCGTATGTGCGTGGAAGAACAATAATAGGAAAAAGTCCTAGAAATTTTATTTAATTTCAAAATCAACTGTCTAACAATAGTAGCTAAGTTCCCGAAACAAAAAATCCTAAAATGAAAATATAAAAATATTTAGAAATATTCGAAAAATACTAAAAATCGAAATAAAATAGTAAACGACCGAAAATGGCCAAAAAACACCGGGAGCTCGAAAACTTAAAATGCACCTCTAACGTGCACCTTCTTCCAAAAACTCAGCGTCCTCTATTCTGTATCAGTTATCTAGTCTTACCTATCTGTGACTGTCTTGTTTTGGATCATGGAAGTAGTGATTTCCCCAACGTTCACCTCTTTTTTGACACATTTGTCACCTTGGTTTCATGTTCAGGTAGTTTCTCAAATTGAAATAGTCAAGGTGCCCTGGAAGAGGATTGCAGCCATGTAATCCATGCCAGGGTATCATGGGATGGCATGCTTCAGTTTCAGCCTTTTTGTTTTCTGGGTATAATTTTTTTTCTTCTCTAGGGCTTTGTGATATGATTAGACAACACCATTTCAAAAAAAATTCTTGCTTCATCATGGCTTGCTTGTCCCATTGGATTCCACATCTTGGGTAGTTGTTGGATTTTGAATAAAACCGTCTGTCTGAGCTGATTTGGTTGCTGTCTTTTGTGTTTTGAATCCTTTTTAATTGTGTTATGTTAGTTATAACATCTGTTTGTTTCATTTTATTTGCATCATGAAACAGCCATGTCACTAACTCCATCAGCATTTGTCGGATTTGTCTATATGATGTGTGCAATAATGACTCTTTGTAAGTCTACTCGTCCTACTTTAGGAATCCCCCCAGTAATAAGTAATGTTGTCTTTTACATGTAGGCTTAATTAGTGTATCTTACTGTTTTTGTTCTTGCGTGATAATTATTCTTTATGAACTTCATGGACTGTGATGATTCTAGGGCGCTCGCCGGAGAATTCAACACATCGACAACTCTCAATCACACAGCTGAAGGAATCAGGGATTCGGACAACTACTCTATTCAATTCGGCAAACGCGCCAAAAGGGTACAGTGTTTAGGGTTACAAAATGTGATATCTCATCTCTTTACACATTTTCCTATTTATACATCAATCTCACAATCAGTTACAATCTCTAACTATTTTTGCCAGCTATGTAACTAACTGCCAGCTGTCTGGTGCAGGTTCAGCTCATGACAATCCATCCCTCTCAGAACAAGCTTGTCCTCAAGCTTCAGGTGCTGCCAGGGCCTCCTCCTCAAAATCAAGCTTGTCCTCAAGCTTCAGTGTTAAAATCAGGAAATCTTCTGCTGAAGTCTTCAGCTAGCTCCCAGGTAGCATCCTCACTAGTTCCTGTTGACCATTGAACTAAGAAATATACAGCAGGTGCATTGTTTCTTTTTGCTAACTTCCTCTCCAAAATGGCAACAGGTTCAGCTATGATTTGTAGGTTATCATCCAATGCTGGTAATGAGCTAGTCAATGGTGGAGGGCCAAAGTGTTTCTTCAGTTGGGATATGTGAAACACTGGATGAATCTTCGAGTGCTGAGGTAGCTCTAACTTGTAAGCTACTGCTCCCACTCTGTCAACCACTGGAAATGGTCCAAAATACTTAGCAGCCTGTTTTTGATTAGTTCTTATTGCCACTGATTTTTGCCTGTAAGGTTGGAGTTTCACATAGACTAAATCTCCCACATCAAATTGCATATCAGTTCTATGTCTGTCACTCTGGTTCTTCATCCGGTCTTGAGCCCTTTTCATATGAAATTTCAGCATTCTTATACATTCTTCTCTGGCATGTAGGCTCCTGTCAACTGCTGCCACTGGACTATCTCCCAACACATAAGGAACATGGAGCTGTGGTGGCTGCCCATACACAACTTCATATGGTGTAGTGCCAATGGAAGTGTGAAAGTTGGTGTTATACCACCACTCAGCAACAGGTACCCATTTGCTCCACTCCTTGGGTCTCTCTCCTGACATACATCTCAAGTAGGTCTCTAAACATTTATTAACCACTTCTGTCTGACCATCAGTTTGAGGATGATAGGCAGTAGTGAGTAGCAATTCTACACCTTGCAGTCTAAACATCTCTTGCCAAAACTGACTTAGGAATAGTTTACCTCTATCTGTCAAAATTGTCTTAGGATTGCCATGTAGCTTGAATATCTGATCAAAGTATGCGTGGGCTACATCAGAGGCTTTGAAAGGGTGTGTTAGTAAAACAAAGTGAGCATATTTACTCAATCTGTCCACTATCACCAATATTGTGTCCTTTCCTTTTGATCTAAGCAGTCCTTCCACAAAGTCCATTGATATGTCACACCATATATTGTCAGGTATAGGCACGGGTTGTAGTAGGCCAGCTGGAGGCTTTAGTATAGGTTTGCACTGCTGACAAATTGGACATTGTTTGACCCAGTTTCTAACATCTTTTTTCATGTTCTTCCAGTATAGCATTGCAGCTAGCCTCTTGTAAGTTGCCTGAGTTCCAGAGTGACCTCCCAAGCTAGAGTTATGGCATAAGGAGCAAAGTTCTTGCCTTAGGGCAGCATCAGAACCCACCACAAGTTTCTTTTTCCTTAATAAGCAACCATTCACCCACTGGTACTTTTCACTGCAATTATTGCTCTCCTTTGCTCTTTCTACCACAGGAACAATATCAGGTAAAGACCAGCTCTTTTTAATTCTTTCTAACAAATCAGATCTCAGTTGAGAAATCAGAATAGTATTCATTTCAGCTCCTTGCACTCTTGATAAAGCATCTGCTACAATATTTTCTTTTCCTTGCCTGTACAGGATCTCAAAATCCAGATGACGTTGCGTATTTTTGTATCTCAAAGTCAGTGACTAAGAGATTCCAAATGCAATTCAAAAAATATTTATAAACCGAAGTATTCGGGTCGTCCAAGGAGCAAACTTAAACTTGTGCACTATATAAGATTTAGCTTTAATCTAGCTAACTCAAAATCAATATATTTTTATTTTGTTTTTGGGAGGCTAGATAATACGAGTATTCAAAGTAGATATAATCCAATAAAGAAGATTTCAAAGTCTAACTTTCCTAGCCTAATGCATCAAAACAATGATCATAAGAGTAATATGATGAAATGTCTAATGATTCGGAGTCGACTATTAAATCAAAACTCAAAACAAGATTTCGCCAAGTTTGAATATTGATTTCATAAATTCAAGTCTCACTCTTCCGATTTGTTGACTTGCTCGATACAATCACATTAATCACGAACTTCCGTTATGGTGATTAATGTGAAAGCTCGGATAAATCAAAAGCCTACTCTTCTAATCTCTAATGCTACTTCCGTAGTCACTAAACAATTAGATAGCCTTACTCAATGATTACTCTAAATCCCTATCTTCCGATATGAAATCTAGAGCAACTTATATTCATACAAGCATTTTATCAAACACCTTGCATGCATTGTTATCGAAATATGAGTAAGAACACAAATCATCTAACAAATCATTCCAACTATCATCTAAACTGATACAATAGTTCTGAATACATCAAACAAGGTCCATTAGACCTTGAAACGGGAGACTACTCACAATCCATTATAAAGAAATCCATCGATGATATATTGAAATCCAAAAACAATTACACAATGTTAAAGCTGAAGAAAATCAAATCTAATACACCTTTGGATCTTTTACACGCATGGAGAATGTCTTCTTCTCTTTGAATCTCTGTCCTCTTTCTTCGTAAAATCTGCCTCTCTTTGAAATCCCCAAAAAATATGTTTTTATAGTGTAGGTTAAAAAGGGGTCGGTAAGCTCTGTACCATACCGAGCATACCGAGGCATCGTGAGAATGCTGAACTTTCTGACCAAATTAAGCTCGGTACGCTAGGTAGAGTACCGACCTTACCGAGGTGACTTCTGTTTTTGTCTTCAAACGCATTTTTGACCATTTAAACCTTAGAGTTTGACTTTGATGTAAACTAGAGAGTTGTAGATTATTGAATCAGCTTTCCAATGATATATATCTTACTTCATTTGGACTTCATATGAGTTCTGTACAAGCTGTATAAGGAACGGAGGTCAAGCTGTCCAGATTATAATTTCTGCTGAATTCTTCACTTATTTGAACCATTTTCCCTCCATAATGCATCAAATCATATATTCTGATTAATCAACTCTTCACATCAAATAAATGGGTCAAATAACAATAATAATTCGAGGAACGATACAAAGTTCTTAAGATATGAAGCGAATAATCGATCGAAATATCGACCGATCAAAATACTTCACACTTAGAATTTGTTCGTCCTCGAACAAACATTAAGCACACATGAAGAAATTCAATGATGAAAGATATTGTAAGACAATTCTCATGCAAATATTATAACAAGATCCAAGTTATCTAACCTAGATGCATAACTAACTCATTTTCGTAGGAATCACGGGTACATTTAGCACATGCACCAAGCCTTTAAACCCCTAGGCTACCCTAGTGGACGAGTTATAGTCTCGTGAGGGTTTTCAGAAAAGGGAATACCCACAAATCCCAGATGCAACTAACCTACATCTATGCATGGTGATATTTGTGTCATTAGTCAAGCTTGATAAGGTTTTAATGAGAGTAAAATTCATATCCTCGGATCACCAATCAAGAAAATCATTGATTCAGCAAAGTTAGAGCAAGTTTCACTACGAGAAAAGCATGGTAAAATCATCCAACATCGTCACAACATTATGTTTGCATCTATCACTTACATCTCTTAAATGGTTCAAAATTTGTAGCTTGTCAATAACTCACTTATGCTACCAAAGTGGGTAGTACAAAAGCTTATGTTATTTAAACTCATTCTCAAGTTTATAACTCATAGATTAAAAGCATAAGAGAAGAGGAGTTCGACACACTTCTACAAAACTAAACTCAATTGCTCGGTACTCGTTTGAATAACATGTTTTTATCACGCATACTCATATCAACTTGCAAACTTATTTCTCAATGTCATTCATTATAAAGATGCAATGATTCACATCAAGCTCTAAAGAATTAATAGCCTTCGGCTTTACAGATACTTTCGAGGAGGAACTTTTCTTCCTAATCCCCGGTATTGTAACTTTTTTTTCTTTTTTTTTTTCACTTCACACTTAGAGCTTGACCATGAATCAAGGGTAAAGATGAATGAATGACATAAGCTTTCGTTCACAAGAATACGAGTGTGATAACCACTTAGAGTTTACCGAGCAAGAAAGCTTAATTTCATATAAGAGATCACAATAATGAAACCATTTGGAGATAAAGTCTAGAACAAACACATGCAGGGACAAGCAATGGAGATGACACCAATATAATTCTCAATAGGAAACAAGCTTAAACCAAGCAGAAACATTCATCTCAAGATCAACAAAACCTAATAATATACATTACCTCATAAACCAACCTCACTTGATAATGACACATGACAATACTCTACTATGATGGAAGGATAGATAATACGAGTATTCAAAGTAGATACAATCCAATAAAGAAGATTTCAAAGTCCAACTTTCCTAGTCTAATGCATCAAAACAATGATCATAAGAGTAATATGATGAAATGTCTAATGATTCAAAGTTGACTATTAAACCACTACTCAAAACAAGATTTCGCCAAGTTTGAATATTGATTTCATAAATTCAAGTCTCACTCTTCCGATTTGTTGACTTGCTCGATACAATCACATTAATCACGAACTTCCGTTATGGTGATTAATGTGAAAGCTCGGATAAATCAAAAGCCTACTCTTCTAATCTCTAATGCTACTTCCGTAGTCACTAAACAATTAGATAGCCTTACTCAATGATTACTCTAAATCCCTATCTTCCGATATGAAATCTAGAGCAACTTATATTCATACAAGCATTTTATCAAACACCTTGCATGCATTCGTTATCAAAATATGAGTAAGAACACAAATCATCTAACAAATCATTCCAACTATCATCTAAACTGATACAATAGTTTTGAATACATCAAACAAGGTCCATTAGACCTTGAAACAAGACTACTCACAATCCATTATAAAGAAATCCATCGATTGATATATTGAAATCAAAACAATACAATACACAATGTTAAAGCTGAAGAAAATCAAATCTAATACACCTTTGGATCTTTTACACGCATGGAGAATGTCTTCTTCTCTTTGAATCTCTGTCCTCTTTCTTCGTAAAATCTGCCTCTCTTTGAAATCCCCAAAAAATATGTTTTTATAGTGTAGGTTAAAAAGGGGTCGGTAAGCTCTGTACCATACCGAGCATACCGAGGCATCGTGAGAATGCTGAACTTTCTGACCAAATTAAGCTCGGTACGCTAGGTAGAGTACCGACCTTACCGAGGTGACTTCTGTTTTTGTCTTCAAACGCATTTTTGACCATTTAAACCTTAGAGTTTGACTTTGATGTAAACTAGAGAGTTGTAGATTATTGAATCAGCTTTCCAATGATATATATCTTACTTCATTTGGACTTCATATGAGTTCTGTACAAGCTGTATAAGGAACGGAGGTCAAGCTGTCCAGATTATAATTTCTGCTGAATTCTTCACTTATTTGAACCATTTTCCCTCCATAATGCATCAAATCATATATTCCGATTAATCAACTCTTCACATCAAATAAATGGGTCAAATAACAATAATAATTCGAGGAACGATACAAAGTTCTTAAGATATGAAGCGAATAATCGATCGAAATATCGACCGATCAAAATACTTCACACTTAGAATTTGTTCGTCCTCGAACAAACATTAAGCACACATGAAGAAATTCAATGATGAAAGATATTGTAAGACAATTCTCATGCAAATATTATATAACAAGATCCAAAGTTAATCTAACCTAGATGCATAACTAACTCATTTTCGTAGGAATCACGGGTACATTTAGCACATGCACCAAGCCTTTAAACCCCTAGGCTACCCTAGTGGACGAGTTATAGTCTCGTGAGGGTTTTCAGAAAAGGGAATACCCACAAATCCCAGATGCAACTAACCTACATCTATGCATGGTGATATTTGTGTCATTAGTCAAGCTTGATAAGGTTTTAATGAGAGTAAAATTCATATCCTCGGATCACCAATCAAGAAAATCATTGATTCAGCAAAGTTAGAGCAAGTTTCACTACGAGAAAAGCATGGTAAAATCATCCAACATCGTCACAACATTATGTTTGCATCTATCACTTACATCTCTTAAATGGTTCAAAATTTGTAGCTTGTCAATAACTCACTTATGCTACCAAAGTGGGTAGTACAAAAGCTTATGTTATTTAAACTCATTCTCAAGTTTATAACTCATAGATTAAAAGCATAAGAGAAGAGGAGTTCGACACACTTCTACAAAACTAAACTCAATTGCTCGGTACTCGTTTGAATATAACATGTTTTTATCACGCATACTCATATCAACTTACAAACTTATTTCTCAATGTCATTCATTATAAAGATGCAATGATTCACAGTCAAGCTTAAAGAGATTAATAAGCCTTCGGCTTTTACAGATACTTTCGAGGAGGAACTTTTCTTCCTAATCCCCGGTATTTGTATCTTTTTTTTCTTTTTTCACTTCACACTTAGAGCTTGACCATGAATCAAGGGTAAAGATGAATGAATGACATTAAGCTTTCGTTCACCAAGAACTACGAGTGTGATAACCACTTAGAGTTTACCGAGCAAGAAAGCTTAATTTCATATAAGAGATCACAATAATGAAACCATTTGGAGATAAAGTCTAGAACAAACACATGCAGGACAAGCAATGGAGATGACACCAATATAATTCTCAATAGGAAACAAGCTTAAACCAAGCAGAAACATTCATCTCAAGATCAACAAAACCTAATAATATACATTACCTCATAAACCAACCTCACTTGATAATGACACATGACAATACTCTACTATGATGGAAGGATAGATAATACGAGTATTCAAAGTAGATACAATCCAATAAAGAAGATTTCAAAGTCCAACTTTCCTAGTCTAATGCATCAAAACAATGATCATAAGAGTAATATGATGAAATGTCTAATGATTCAAGTTGACTATTAAACCACTACTCAAAACAAGATTTCGCCAAGTTTGAATATTGATTTCATAAATTCAAGTCTCACTCTTCCGATTTGTTGACTTGCTCGATACAATCACATTAATCACGAACTTCCGTTATGGTGATTAATGTGAAAGCTCGGATAAATCAAAAGCCTACTCTTCTAATCTCTAATGCTACTTCCGTAGTCACTAAACAATTAGATAGCCTTACTCAATGATTACTCTAAATCCCTATCTTCCGATATGAAATCTAGAGCAACTTATTCATACAAGCATTTTATCAAACACCTTGCATGCATTGTTATCGAAATATGAGTAAGAACACAAATCATCTAACAAATCATTCCAACTATCTCATCTAAACTGATACAATAGTTCTGAATACATCAAACAAGGTCCATTAGACCTTGAACGGAGACTACTCACAATCCATTATAAAGAAATCCATCGATGATATATTGAAATCAAAAACAATTACACAATGTTAAAGCTAAGAAAATCAAATCTAATACACCTTTGGATCTTTTACACGCATGGAGAATGTCTTCTTCTCTTTGAATCTCTGTCCTCTTTCTTCGTAAAATCTGCCTCTCTTTGAAATCCCCAAAAAATATGTTTTTATAGTGTAGGTTAAAAAGGGGTCGGTAAGCTCTGTACCATACCGAGCATACCGAGGCATCGTGAGAATGCTGAACTTTCTGACCAAATTAAGCTCGGTACGCTAGGTAGAGTACCGAGCTTACCGAGGTGACTTCTGTTTTTGTCTTCAAACGCATTTTTGACCATTTAAACCTTAGAGTTTGACTTTGATGTAAACTAGAGAGTTGTAGATTATTGAATCAGCTTTCCAATGATATATATCTTACTTCATTTGGACTTCATATGAGTTCTGTACAAGCTGTATAAGGAACGGAGGTCAAGCTGTCCAGATTGTAATTCTGCTGAATTCTTCACTTATTTGAACCATTTTCCTCCATAATGCATCAAATCATATATTCTGATTAATCAACTCTTCACATCAAATAAATGGGTCAAATAACAATAATAATTCGAGGAACGATACAAAGTTCTTAAGATATGAAGCGAATAATCGATCGAAATATCGACCGATCAAAATACTTCACACTTAGAATTTGTTCGTCCTCGAACAAACATTAAGCACACATGAAGAAATTCAATGATGAAAGATATTGTAAGACAATTCTCATGCAAATATTATATAACAAGATCCAAAGTTAATCTAACCTAGATGCATAACTAACTCATTTTCGTAGGAATCACGGGTACATTTAGCACATGCACCAAGCCTTTAAACCCCTAGGCTACCCTAGTGGACGAGTTATAGTCTCGTGAGGGTTTTCAGAAAAAGGGAATACCCACAAATCCCAGATGCAACTAACCTACATCTATGCATGGTGATTTGTGTCATTAGTCAAGCTTGATAAGGTTTTAATGAGAGTAAAATTCATATCCTCGGATCACCAATCAAGAAAATCATTGATTCAGCAAAGTTAGAGCAAGTTTCACTACGAGAAAAGCATGGTAAAATCATCCAACGTCGTCACAACATTATGTCTGCATCTATCACTTACATCTCTAAATGGTTCAAAATTTGTAGCTTGTCAATAACTCACTTATGCTACCAAAGTGGGTAGTACAAAAGCTTGTGTTATTTAAACTCATTCTCAAGTTTATAACTCATAGATTAAAAGCATAAGAGAAGAGGAGTTCGACACACTTCTACAAAACTAAACTCAATTGCTCGGTACTCGTTTGAACATAACATGTTTTTATCACGCATACTCATATCAACTTGCAAACTTATTTCTCAATGTCATTCATTATAAAGATGCAATGATTCACAGTCAAGCTTAAAGAGATTAATAAGCCTTCGGCTTTTACAGATACTTTCGAGGAGGAACTTTTCTTCCTAATCCCCGGTATCTGTATCTTTTTTTTCTTTTTTTTTCACTTCACACTTAGAGCTTGACCATGAATCAAGGGTAAAGATGAATGAATGACATTAAGCTTTCGTTCACCAAGAACTACGAGTGTGATAACCACTTAGAGTTTACCGAGCAAGAAAGCTTAATTTCATATAAGAGATCACAATAATGAAACCATTGGAGATAAAGTCTAGAACAAACACATGCAGGGACAAGCAATGGAGATGACACCAATATAATTCTCAATAGGAAACAAGCTTAAACCAAGCAGAAACATTCATCTCAAGATCAACAAAACCTAATAATATACATTACCTCATAAACCAACCTCACTTGATAATGACACATGACAATACTCTACTATGATGGAAGGATAGATAATACGAGTATTCAAAGTAGATACAATCCAATAAAGAAGATTTCAAAGTCCAACTTTCCTAGTCTAATGCATCAAAACAATGATCATAAGAGTAATATGATGAAATGTCTAATGATTCAAAGTTGACTATTAAACCACTACTCAAAACAAGATTTCGCCAAGTTTGAATATTGATTTCATAAATTCAAGTCTCACTCTTCCGATTTGTTGACTTGCTCGATACAATCACATTAATCACGAACTTCCGTTATGGTGATTAATGTGAAAGCTCGGATAAATCAAAAAGCCTACTCTTCTAATCTCTAATGCTACTTCCGTAGTCACTAAACAATTAGATAGCCTTACTCAATGATTACTCTAAATCCCTATCTTCCGATATGAAATCTAGAGCAACTTATATTCATACAAGCATTTTATCAAACACCTTGCATGCATTGTTATCGAAATATGAGTAAGAACACAAATCATCTAACAAATCATTCCAACTATCATCTAAACTGATACAATAGTTCTGAATACATCAAACAAGGTCCATTAGACCTTGAAACGGGAGACTACTCACAATCCATTATAAAGAAATCCATCGATGATATATTGAAATCCAAAAACAATTACACAATGTTAAAGCTGAAGAAAATCAAATCTAATACACCTTTGGATCTTTTACACGCATGGAGAATGTCTTCTTCTCTTTGAATCTCTGTCCTCTTTCTTCGTAAAATCTGCCTCTCTTTGAAATCCCCAAAAAATATGTTTTTATAGTGTAGGTTAAAAAGGGGTCGGTAAGCTCTGTACCATACCGAGCATACCGAGGCATCGTGAGAATGCTGAACTTTCTGACCAAATTAAGCTCGGTACGCTAGGTAGAGTACCGACCTTACCGAGGTGACTTCTGTTTTTGTCTTCGAACGCATTTTTGACCATTTAAACCTTAGAGTTTGACTTTGATGTAAACTAGAGAGTTGTAGATTATTGAATCAGCTTTCCAATGATATATATCTTACTTCATTTGGACTTCATATGAGTTCTGTACAAGCTGTATAAGGAACGGAGGTCAAGCTGTCCAGATTGTAATTCTGCTGAATTCTTCACTTATTTGAACCATTTTTCCTCCATAATGCATCAAATCATATATTCTGATTAATCAACTCTTCACATCAAATAAATGGGTCAAATAACAATAATAATTCGAGGAACGATACAAAGTTCTTAAGATATGAAGCGAATAATCGATCGAAATATCGACCGATCACCAGACCAAATAGCTTAGGTAGGCATTTGCTCTGGAAAGGTGTGGTAATCTTCTGGTTAAGCATGTATTTGAGACTGAAATGATCAGTCTTAATGATAAAATGTCTACCAGTCAGGTATGGTTTCCATTTTTCCACAGCTAAAATAACAGCTAGTAATTCCTTATCATAAGTAGAAAGGGCTTTATGCTTCTCAGATAACCCTTTGCTGATGTAGGAAATAGGATGGTTATTTTGAGCAAGAACAGCACCAATACCAATATCTGAAGCATCAGTTTCAACTTCAAAAGGTAAGCTGAAATCAGGTAGTGCAAGGACAGGAGCAGTACTCATGAGTGCTTTTAATTTTTCAAATGCTAGGGTAGCTTCCTTTGACCAAATGAATGCATTTTTCTTCAATAGATCAGTCAATGGCCTGCTGATAATTCCATAGCCTTTGATAAATTTCCTGTAGTAGCCAGTAAGACCAAGAAAACCCCTTAACTCCTTGACAGTGGTTGGTACAGGCCATTCAACCATTGCTTTGATCTTATTTGGGTCAGTGGCCACTCCTTCAGAAGATATAATATGCCCCAGGTAATCCACTTTCTCAACTCCAAAAGAACACTTGCTAAATTTAGCTAAGAGCTTGTGTTCTCTTAGAATAGATAAAGCTAGCTTCAGGTGAGTCACATGAGTAATAGCATCTTTACTATAGACAAGAATATCATCAAAGAAAACAAGTATGAATTTTCTTAGATGTACCTTGAAAATAGAGTTCATCAGGCTTTGAAATGTAGAAGGAGCATTGGTAAGTCCAAATGGCATTACCACAAATTCATAATGGCCTTCATGGGTTCTGAAAGCTGTTTTTTCAATGTCATCAGGATGCATTCTGATCTGCCAGTAGCCTGATCTCAAGTCAATCTTGCTAAAGATACTGGATCCATGAAGCTCATCAAGTAGTTCATCAATCACTGGGAAATTTATCCTTCACAGTTAACTTGTTTAATTCTCTGTAGTCCACGCAAAATCTCCATGAGCCATCTTTTTTCTTTACCATTACAATAGGAGATGAAAAGGACTGTGGCTAATTCTGGCTACCCCAGCTTCTAACATCTCCTTAGTAATTTTCTCAATAGCTTCTTTTTGAATCACAGGATACCTGTAAGGTCTGACATTTACTGGTGTTGCTCCAGGTATTAAATGGATTCTGTGGTCCTGCTCCCTGCTTGGAGGCAATTTGGAGGGTTCAGCAAAGATGTCCTCAAATTCCTTCAACACAGATTGCAATATGTCAGGTATTTTCTTTTCTGTTAACTGTGGACTTGGATCAGAAGTTTGGACTTTAATAGCAAATAACTGCCCATAGCTAGTTGAACCTTTGCTGATGTTCTCATTTAAAGTTTTCCCTGAAATCCAGTGTAGATTTCCATTTGACACTCCTCTGAGAACTACTTTCTTTCCTGCATACATGAATTCCATCCTTAACTTGGAGAAATCCCATATAATAGGTCCTAAGGATGCTAGCCATTGGATTCCTAATACCATCTCACAGCCACCCAAGGGAACAATCATGGCATCCATCTGAAAAAGCACTCCATGTAAGGTACATTGAAAGTTCTTACAAACCTTGGTAGTTACCAGTTTATCTCCATTAGCTACAGAAATTTCCCAGGGATAAGTAGTGGTAACTTTGCATCCAAGTTTGGTAGCAGTATTCTCATCTATGAAATTATGAGTACTACCTGAGTCAACCAATATGTGTACTGTGTTATTCTTTGTCCTGCCATGTATTCTCATTGTCTGAAATGACTGATGACCTGAGATAGCATTTAAAGAAATAACTGGATGATCATTCACATAATCACTCTGGTTGAAACTGGTCTCTAGTACTTGATTTATAGGCTCCTCGTTCTCATTTTGAGTGTCATCTGTCACTTCTTCATTCTCCAAAGGAACTAGAACAATATTATAAAGCTTGCCCTTACACCTGTGGCCAGGGGTGTAAGGTTCATCACATGTGAAACAAAGGTTTCTTCTTCTTTTGTCATCATATTCAGCAGGAGTTAGCTTTTTGAACTTAGTGCCCTCTTCTCCTTTTTGCTTGTCAGTATTCAAAAAAGGTTGAACAAACTTAGTGTTGCTGCTGGAAGTACTTCCTTTAGACCAGGCCTGATTGCTGTTTGTTCTGAATGCTGACTTCTCTGTTTGCTTCTTTGTAGCATTTAATGTCTCCTCCTGGCATCTTGCTAAGTGAATAGCATCAGCAATAGTGTCTGGCTTCAAAGCTCTCACAAATGGCTTTACTGTAGGACTTAAACCACCAATGAAGCTATCCAGAAAGTAAGAGTCGGGTAAAAGTGGGGTGCGCTGCAACATCAAGCCTCTTAGGTTCTCGAACGCATCCAAATAATTCTCCAAGGTATCCTTCTGTGATAACTTGTTAAATTCCTCTACCACATTGCTGTGCAAGTTATCATGAAATCTGGCACATAAATCCAGTACAAAATCGTCCCATTCTATGTTAGGTCTCATGCTCATGTAACTGTTCATCCATAATTCTGCTTTGCCCGTCATGTAAAGTGACGCAAGATTCAACTTCTGATTATCTGCTATTCTACACAGATCAAAATACTTCTTGCACTTCCTGATCCACATTCTTGGGTTTGATCCATCAAAAACAGGGAATTCTACTTTAGGCGCGAAGTTTAAAGGGCGGTGTAGTAGATTACCTTCATTAGGCGGATCCACACCTCTAGCTTGATGATCGTGATTCCTCACTTGGTCCTGTTGCCGATCTTGATGTACAGGTAACCTTGTGAGCAATTCTCGTAATCGATCATTCAGTTCCGCCATCTGTTGTTGCTGTTGTTGTTGAAGCGTATGTTGATCTTGCATTCTTTGTTCCAGAAATCCCAGACGCTCCTCCATATGGTCCGCCAGTTTTGCTACTGTCCAACGCGCCAGATTCTACCAAGCCAAGAAGATGATCGCTCAAGGTCGCGGAAGATGGATCGAATGGGTGATACCACTTGTGATGATTCTAGGGCGCTCGCCGGAGAATTCAACACATCGACAACTCTCAATCACACAGCTGCAGGAATCAGGGATTCGGACAACTACTCTATTCAATTCGGCAAACGCGCCAAAAGGGTACAGTGTTTAGGGTTACAATATGTGATATCTCATCTCTTTACACATTTTCCTATTTATACATCAATCTCACAATCAGTTATAATCTCTAACTGTTTTTGCCAGCTGTGTAACTAACTGCCAGCTGTCTGGTGCAGGTTCAGCTCATGACATGGACTTACAAAGAGGTATCTGACGATTACTTAGGGGTTCAACTTTAAACTACAGTGTATTATGTAGACTAAAGATATCTGAGATCTGGTATTTCACAGGTCGAACAAAACACGAGAATACTAAATGACACTTGGGATTGAAGGATGCAATCAAACATATTTATTATGTCCTGAAGAGTCAGCTAAGCTAGTCTATTGAACTGCAGATTTGCTGACTGGAAAAGACTTCTTAAGCAGTGGCCGTAAGGCCGTACTGCATGGGTTTTCTATCACTATTTATCGGACCGGGTCGGATCACACTTCGTAAAAATCATGAATCCCGAACCTATTTCACGGATCCTTTTAAATTTCATATTTAAATTAAAATATTTTTTAAATAATTTAAAAAGAATAAAAAATCCTAATAATTGCAATATCAATTTTTAAACAATATTTTGAGTAGATAATGAATGTATCTTTAAATATACTGAGATAATAAAACTCAATTTAAAAATCTTAATTTACTATTGAATTAACTAAAAACACATGTATATTTTCTTCATGGGCTGGGCAGTTGAATTTCCAAATAAAAATATATTTGATCGTTGTTAAATACTCCCTCTGTCCCGGTGAGTTTGTCCAAAAGCAACATTTGCACGCAAATTAAGATAGAAAGAAGGTATAAAATATGTGGTTGAAAATAAATGAATAATAAGTAAATAAGTGAAAAAATAGAATGTGTGGTGGAGAATAAAGGAAAGTGGACAAACATTAGGGGACGCTAAAAAAAGAAAGTGGACAAACTTAGTGGGACAGAGGGAGTATAATCAAATATATTTTTATTTGGAAATTAAACTTGTGTGCGCGAAAGAGCCCAGCCCATGAACTCAGCCGTTTCAAAATTTGAAGGTCAATGTTTGAAACTGAAACCGTAGCGGACGACAGAGGCTGAGAATGGAAGAAGGGCTAGTGGATGCGTACATCAGTGTTCAATTCATTGGTATGCCAAGATGTTTGAAAAAACATGACACACTTAGCCTCGTACGCACCAGTCAATTCAGATACGATTTAAGCCACGCTGTCCGCGGCTGGATATACTTTTTCAAAAACAAGGGTCTGTCTGAGCTTATTGACCAGGGCCATATCCACCTCCCACTTCCTGACCTCAACGTTTCTTTCGAGGCTTATGTCAATATGAGAACCAATTGTTGGTTTAAGATTGGTATAAGGAGACAATCTCTCGAGCTGGTCAATACTAAGGTTTGCAATTCTTCTGATATGTTCAGGGTTTTTCTCAACATCCACTATGGTGGATTTGTTATGCAAGAGCATATTTACCGGGATGTTTTTGATAAATGGAAGAGGAGTAAGCAGTTTTTATTTGAGGAGGCTGCCAAGGCTGAATCCTATGGATTAATTCCACCTTCCAGTGTCATAAAGTTGGATCTTTTTGAGCATCAGAAACAAGCCCTGAGGTGGATGGTTGATCGGGAAGAATACCAATTTGATGAATTGCCTCCATTTTGGGAAGAAATCAACGGTGTGTACCGAATGTTACATTCCTCTTTTCTAACTCTCATAAAGCCTCAGAGGATTAAAGGAGGCATTTTGGCAGATGAGTCCGGCATGGGAAAGAAATGCACTCTCATTTCTCTAATAGCTTACACAAAACAAAAGTACTATGATGCGGCGTCTGGTCATGTGGGAAACACACACAAGGTTGTTGATGTGAATTTCGAGTGGAAGCCGACTTTGGTTGTGTGTCATCCTCTGATGCCCTCACTACTTGGAAGTGCCAAATTGAGCAGTTCACTTGGCCTGGAAGCCTCAGTGTATGCACTTACTTGGGATGGAATAACGACCCCGATCATCTCAGGCAACATGACATTGTTCTCTCCCCGTATAATGTAGTCATGAAACAAGATTCCAGTTCGCTCATCTACCAGATTGAGTGGTGGCGCGTCATTTTTGATGAAGCTCATGTTATAGAAAGCGCGATTACATTACCTTTAGTCAATCTCAAAGCTATGCGCAGATGGGCTGTCACAGGGAAACCCATCGACAAGGATTATGAAAACTATGGACTTTATTCCATTATGAAATGCTTACATCTAAACCAAGAACACTATGTAGATGTGATACTGCAAACGGAGGTGAGCCAAGTCATCATGGGCTAGCATGTCATTGGTTTTTTTTGAGTGTGCTGTCATATATACATATATATATATAGCTAAGATCACTAATCAAAATATCATTTTTCAGGTTTTGATGGGAATATTTTCCTTGAAAAGAACAATGCCAAGGAAACCCGTCGAAAATCATATGGCGATTTTATCAAAAGTTGAGCAGGATTCTTATAACGTAATGGAGGTAAGTGCCAAAGCCCAAGCCAATGACTCGGAGAATGATCGCTTGAACAATGATCGCCCTATACTGGCTGCTGTTTTAAACCTTTGGTATTGTTGTAACAGCTTGTATTTATATCGTCCGAGTTGTGTAGAGAAAGTTTCTAAATTCAACGGTACAACCACCCTAAATCATTTATAATTTTTAAGATCATTTATTATTATCTTGGATACATTTGTAAACCAAACCTAATATAGTATGTGCTGGGCAGATTTACGCAGTGTGCTGAAGCTGCTCAAGAAATGGGTTATGGTGCTTAAAGAGGAAAAAGATTATGCCTGCCCAATTTGTCTGGATAAACCTGAGGATATGATCATTACTCGTTGCACTCACATTTTTTGCAGAAGTTGTATCTTCCGGGCATGTACGCAATGGGAAGACAGGAAATCAAAATGTCCTATTTGCCGTACCTCTCTCACTAAGTGTGGCATTTACTCTATCCAAAGGGAACCATCTTATGAGGAAAAGATTAAATCCTTGACGACACAAGCATCATCACCTGCTAACAGATCCTCCAAGATTTCTGCACTGCTCAATTTGCTTGTAGAGTTAAGAAACCGAGAGCCCAGCAGGAAATCAGTTGTTTTGTCCCAATTTCAGGGAATGCTTCATTTGGTTGCTGAAGTGCTATTAGCTTCCGGTTTCAGTGTCATGCACATCAATGTTTCTAGAACTGCCAAGGAAAATAACTAAACAGTTGAAGAATATAAAATTACAACTACACCTATGGTTTTGCTCAGTACTTTTAAGTTTTTGGGTATTGGAAGACTAGATTTGTCTGATGCTTATCCTAAAGTATACATGTTGGAACCTTGTTGGAATGATATCATCGAGGAGGAAGCTGTGAGGCATACACAATGTTTTGGGAAAAGAAATGATGGTAATGTTGTCAGGTTTGTTTGTAAAAACAGCATAGAAGAGAGGGTATTGGAAGTTCGAAATCATCAAGACTATGCCAATTTAAACTCCAAGGAGGAAGTTAGCTTTACAAGTATCAACAATAACTGCAGATGGATCTTACATCTATCTAAATCGGTACTTGAATATAATTAAGCATTCAAACTTGTGTTCTTTCAAGATGATATTAACTTATTAATGTTTTGGTAAGCAGTTACTACTAGTACAAACTTTTTTGTGACATAATATCATTGCTTTCACATTGGAAGTATATTTAAAGTTGATAAGCCAAAATAGCTATCTGCTGTAGTTAAATTTCAGTCTACACCCTGGATATTCAGAAAGTCCCTGCAAAATTCAAACTTGGCTACTGGAACTATTTTAGTTCCGAAATCCGCAGGGTTAGTAATACCAGGAATTTTCTCAACTACAAGTTCATCATTTTCGACTAACTCCCTAATAAAATGGGATTTAACAGCAATATGTTTTGTTCTTTCGTGATAGACAAGATTTTTACATAAACATAAAGCACTATGTGAATCCATATATACAACAGGCAAATATGATTTGTTTTCTATCTCACGCAAAATTCCCTTTAAACAAACAGCCTCTTTCGAAGCTTCACAGGCAGCAATATACTCTGCCTCAATAGAGGAGAGTGCAACTATGGGTTGCAATTGTGATTTCCAAGACACACAACTTCCTGCCCATGTAAAGAAAAAAGTAGTAGATTTTCTATTATCTTTATTAGACGCATAATCTGAATCTACAAATCCATGTAGTTCAGGTATCTTAGCGGAGTTTTTTCCAAAAACCAGACCCGAATCCTTTGAGCCATAGATATACCTTAACAAGTATTTCATGGCCTGCCAGTGCTTCATGCCTGGATTCGACATATATCTGCTCAAAACAGATACTGCAAATGCCAAATCAGGTCTTGTACACAGCATCATGTACATGATAGACCCAACAGCCACATCATAGGGAATTTTCTGCATTTCCTTTTTCTCTGAATCATGGAAGAACAATCATTTTTAGATATCTCTAAGTGCCCTCCTAAAGGTATAGGTGTAGGTTTAACATTATCTATAGCAGAAAATTTTTCAAGTACCTTTAAGATGTAATCTGTTTGTGATAGGTAAATCATATTCTTTGGTCTGTCTCTAATTATTTTAACTCCTAAAATCTTTTGTGCCTCTCCTAAATCTTTCATTTCAAAGTGTAATTTCAATTTGGATTTTATATCAAGTGTAGCACTCAGCAGGTTACTAATAATCAATATATCATCAACATAAAGAAGCACATAAAGAATCAGATTCTTCTTAGAGTTTTTTAGATATAAACATGTATCATACTCACTTCTAATAAAGCCTAGGTTAAACATGACAGAATGAAACTTTTTATTCCATCGTGTAGGTGATTGTTTTAAGCCATAAATTGACTTCTTTAAAAGACAGACATGAGAAGGATACTTGTTGTCAACAAAACCCTTTGGTTGCCTCATGTAGATGGTGTCAAACAGATCACCGTATAAAAAGCCGTTTTAACATCCATTTGATGTAGTTCCCAATTAAAATGGGCAGTCATAGCTAACATTAATCGTAAAGTCTTATATTTAACAACGGGAGCAAATATTTCTGTATAATCTATACCCTCCCTTTGAGAAAAACCTTTAGCCACTAACATAGCCTTGAACCTAGGTGTCTCAGTTGGGTTATTAGGTTCTTTAATCTCAAACACCCACTTCGAATCTATTGTTCTAGCATCTTTAGGTAGGGGAACTAACTTCCAAGTATTGTTATCATGCAATGACTGAATTTCTTCAGCCATTGCCAATTTCCATTGATTAGCAAACTTTGAACTAACAGCCTTTTAAAAAGTTTCAGGGGTTGGAAATTAACAGTTTCAGAAACTAATATAGCAAACTCAGCAGCACCATTCAAGTTTTCAAGTAAGTTAACAAACTTATCATTGAAATACTTTGCATAAGGAATCCTATTTCTAATAGGTTTATCTCCAGCACGTTGATAATTATTTAAATCTTGAGTAGAGTCAGGTAAAACATCAGAGATATTAACAGGGATATCAACTTTATGACTTAAATTCGTATTAATACTTTCATCAGATGCAAGATTATCAACATTTTCAGCAGCAACTAAATTATTAGGATTGCTATTAAAACTTGAGTACCTCCTGACCCTGGATCCTGAGGTTGATTATTCGAAGAAACTGCTGGCTCTTGTTCATTTTCATCCCTTGCATCACTGGGGAATACTCCTGACCAGCTAGCTTCATTGTTGATTCCTGAGTACTGTCCGTCACCCTTTTTTGAAAGATCTGGAACTTCTATAGATTTCTCAAATTATCCTGAGGTGAAATAAAATCTCCTGCATTCTCCACAGAAGTATAGTTCTTTCTTTAAAATAGAAAACCTTCTCATTGAAACTTACAGACCTAGCAATAATGACTTGGTACCCACCTGGTTTTATTAGAAGTATTTTGTAACCTTTAGTGCCCTAAGGATACCCTAGAAAAACACCCTTTTGTGCTCTTGGTTGTAGCTTACCAAATTTAATATGTGCATAAGCTAACATCCAAAATTCTTTAGATGAGCTAAGCTAGGTTTATGACCTGTCCATAATTCTTGGGGAGTTTTAAAGTTAATTGATGAGGAAGGTGATCTATTAACTAGGTAGGCAGTTGTCATTAAGGCCTCTCCCCAGAGGGAATTCTTAAGGCCAGCGCCGAAGAGCAGACACCTTGCTTTGTCAAGCAAGGTTCTGTTCATACTCTCAACAATTCCATTTTGCTAAGGGGTATAGGGGACTGTTAAGTTTCGTTTAATCCAAATTCATAACACAAAGATTCAAAATTTTTATTGCAGAATTCTAACCCATTATCAGTTCTAATACACTTAAGTTTAAAGCTAGACTGACTTTCCACATAACTTTCCAGTTTTTAAAGTTCTCAAAAGCATCATTTTTAGATTTCAACATATAAATCGATACTTTCCTAGTAAAATGATCAACTATAGACAAAAAATAGTTCTTACCACCAATGGTTGAAACTTGTGCAGGACCCCATAGGTCTGCGTGCAGATATTCTAAAGGATCATTCACTGTAAAAGAAAACTTAGAAAAAGAATGTGCTGATTTTTTTCCTAAATACAGGTTTCACAAAAATCAAGTGAATCAGGCTTAAAAGAAATTATACCAGATTTATATAATTCATGCATACCATTAATACCAAGATGACCTAGCCTAGCATGCCACAGTCTGGTTTCATCTAGTTTCCTACTAGTAACATCAGCAGAATTTAATTCTGAGGACATTAAAACATAAGAAAGTCCTCCCCTGTTTATAGCCTTAATAATGACTTGACCATTCTTTGAAACTTCTTTAATACCATGAGAAGTCACAATTTTACAGCCTAAATCATCAAGCACAGATTCAGACATTAAGTTTCTTCTTTGATTAGGAACCCATCTTACATTTTGTAAAATAATACTAGTACCATCATGCAATTCTAACAAAACTGTACCCATACCTTTCATCTGTAGAGTGGTTTGGTCTCCTAATTTAACACTTCCTTCATCACAAAAGGTTAGTGCAGTAAACAAATTTTTAAAAGGGGAAGCATGCATAGTACACCCTGAGTCCAAGATCCAAGAACTAGAGCTATGACTAGATGATGCATTCAACAGTTCAGAGTCTACACATAGAAGTTCAGCCTTATACTGGCCTTTAGTTTCACACACATTAGCATTTTCTTGTGCATTTTTACCCTTAGCCTTTTCTTTTTCAGCATTCTTTCTCTTAAAACAATACTCTATAGTATGGTTTTCCTTCTTGCAATAGTTACAGAATCTAGCAGGCTTGTCATTGGGATTCTTAGGGTTTTTATTATCAGACTTATCAGCTATATCAGATTTTTTACCCTTTTTCTTTCCCTTTCCTTTAACAACTAGAACCTCATTCTTAGGTTCAGTTTTAGGGTTAGACTTAGACTTAAATGCCTTAATATGTTCCTCCTTCCTACAAATCATTTCTGTGATTTTTTCTACAGTAACTTCATCTCTAGCATACTCTATGACATCCCTAAGATTATCAAACTGAGATGGAAGAGAATTCAATAAAATAACAGCTTGCAACTCAGGATCTATAGGTTTTTTACACCTTTTTAATTCTTGATTAATCCTAAGAAAAGTGTTAAGATTATCTTGCAAAGAAACTGTAGTATCCATTTTAAAATTTATAAGCCTACAAAGTAAAGTAAGCTTACTTGGCAATGATGTGGAGGAATAAAGAGTGCCCAAAGCTTCTCATAGCAGCTTCGGATCATCTTCAGGCAGGTCATTATCTTGATCATGACATCATCGCCCAGCTCTACGAAGATGGCAGAATATGCCTTGCTCTCAAGCACTTTCTTCTGAGTAGCAGATGGGGCAGGGTCAGCTGGCCAAGCTTGGATTACAGCCTCCTATAGATTCTCCATTATGAGCACTGCCCTCGTCTTTTTCTTCCACAGGTTGAAGTCACCTGTTCCATGCCATTTTTTGATCTTGGTTAAGTCTGACATTTTTCAGAAATAAGAAAGTAATCAGTACTATATCCAAGAATTGTTCTAGAGCTACAGATCCAAGAAACAGATTAAACCGCTCTGATACCACAATGTAATCTTAAATCAGACTCTAGAACTCATCACAAGAGTTCAACCGCAAAATGTACTAAGACTTATCAATGAAGAAAAGTTCCGCAAAAATGCAAGAAACTCAAAATTAGTTCACAATAACAAATAAGCAGATGCTAAGTTAATGTAAACTTCAACAGATAAAGACACAACAACTTTTAACGTGGAAACCGGAGAATCCCGGAGAAAACCCATGGAGCCCTTATGACGAGCACGTCGTTGAGTGCTGCAAATTTGTCCCTCTCCTCCTTAGTATAGTCTAGGTAAGTCAGGGGTCGAATCCACAGAGAGCGGTGAGAAGTCGTCTTTTTTCTACAAGTAAAAGATTGGGGTTATGTGAGTTAAACAAGCAAAAGAAAGAAAACAGGAGCGTGAGTACTACTAGCGCACAAAATGAATACGAGTGTCAACAATAAATAAGAGATGAGCTCAGCTTAAACTTATTGCTATGAACTTCTATGTTTATCACGGGTTTTCTAAAGATCTATGACTGATTGTTCACACAAACTAAGGTCCGTTAAAGGCTTAATAACTTACACATATATTTCGGTAAAGGTCTATATGATATTACTACCCAACCTAGTCTAATTAACCACGAATCCGGTAAAGGTAGTGATTAACTATTCTAGTGCTACTCCTATCATTCACTGTAACGTACCTCTGATAGTTTAACGTTAGATGATAGAGTCTATAATTAGGTCTGCGGGTAAAGGCTTCGCCTAACTATCTAAACTAGTTATCATGCAAGTATGCTCGGAGTAATAATACTAAACAGGTCATGCATTAAGAATAAAACCTCAAAACATATTATTCATAGATTAAAGTCTACACTGAATTCAGAAAGTTAGCTAGACATGCCGAACATATTCATCTCGATATTCATATGAAAACAACAAGTAAAGACACTATAGCGTGGTGCGCGCGTCGTCAGTGCGCGTCTCAGTCTTGCGCCAGCAGTTCTGCGATCTTCTCTTCTAATCTGCTCCAAGTCGACTCTCTACGCAAATATGTACATGTCTGGAATTTCTTGGTAGCTGTGTATTTATACTCTTGCCTTCTAGGGTTTCCACAAATAATTAGGCAAGAGAATATGTCCTTATCACTAAAAATCAGCTTTAAAAATATCTTTATCTCTAAATTCCAGACTTAGAAATATTCTTTGCGCCTAATGACATCATCGCTCCGGGTTTGTCGCTGATTGCTGACATCATCATTTTGCTCTGCTCTGCGCGATCCATACTCGCGCGCCACACTTCTCGCGCGCTCGTTGGTCTTTGGCTCTTGTCAACTTTGTTGTCTTTTGTTCCGAGATTCAGCCTTCTTGTTGCACTTTTGTTCTAACTCTTTCAATCAACCTGAGATACAAAACTACACCAAAAGCGTAATCTTATACTAAATATGTTAGAATCTAAGCAGTGTAAAGGACCTAAAACAGAATAGAAAAGTGCTCTATCACCCAATCGGGGGACTCAGCCAAATAATCCACTAAGAAGCCCTAAGGCAAACGTTTTACAACACCGTTCAATAAAGAAACAACAACCTAAACTAATCACAACAGATCAATCATATTGAATGCTAAAGAACAAGCAACTCCATGGTTAAACAACAAGATCTCCCTAAGAGCTTTCAGTGGCAACGACTTCAGCTAGTGAACGTCTGACTGATTGACACTAACAGGCACCGGCGACACGGCTCTGGATGAAACAGACTTGAAATCTTCAAGAAACACTCGACCTCACTTTTCTGAAATTTGGAAATCGCATAAACCTAATTTCTTGCGCTCGATCCCCTTTTTGATAAACCCAGGAAGCGCTTGAGAATGACAAACAAAATGATGCAGCTTTTCACCCTCATACGCTACCGTTCCACTCAAAACAACTCTTCTTTAAATTGAGTTCCCTCTTAATCAAACGGCGTCGTTCAACTTAACATCAGCTTCTACAACTCAATTTGATTTATAAGACATTCCCAACTTGCAGCTCATGTTAACCACAAACAGCAAAAACAACTTGTTCCCTTGACATATTAATTTCAAGCTGCTGATCAGAACATGATCTATGAGTCATTGGAAACTAGGAGTAATATTCTACAAAACCTTTCTTTGGCAACAAGTTTTCTCGAATTTCATGCATTTAACAATCGAAAATACACCATTCCGAATTCCGTTTCATTTCATTTAATGTAAACGACCGTGGCTATGACCATTGCGGCTTCGTTGTATTTTTATCCCTTTTTAAGAACCGTACCTGATCCGCAACAGATCAGAGCCTCTTTGAAAGAAAGCATTATATACAGAAGAGTTGTGTTCTTTGATTAAGCACTCAGAAAATGCCCTAATTTGAGACTCCATTATATACGGATAATTAGTTCCATTTGTTTGGAATTCCCGTTCTAGTAAAGATATGAATAGATTGATTTGTTTCATTGAACGTGTATAAAAATTGATTCCCTCCAGACAGATGGAGTTACGTAACACAAGCGAGCTCCTAAAGGATCCTGAAACCCGAACCCGAACTCTTAAGCCACCTTCAGTTCGCGATCCTGATAGTAGAATCGCTTCTTTGGCTACTCCTTTGTGCCGATTCAGCGCCCTAGAAAAGTGAAATGAATTGGCCTTGGGATAAATAGAAACTATCCGTTCTGGAGGGCGAGTGGGCAAAAATCCACTAACGATGAGTCTTTGAAGGGCGCGAGGAAGCTCTCGTGGCGGGGACGACCGGGCCCCGATAAATTTCGAAGGATCAAAGCAGAGGAGTGGTGACCTCTTCTCATAAGGTAAGACTCCGAGGATTCAATTCCTTCGTTAAGTTAGAGCCGTAGTTATTTTGAGTAAGAGTTTCGGAAGTGAAGTAGCTTGAAGGTCCGGCAAGCTGGAGTGCGGCTATTTACAATCAAAATATCAAAATCGACATTTAAACAAATATGACTTTCTTAATCCTTACAATGGGCTGTTGATGGACCTCGGTTGTTTGATAGGGCAAATCGCTCAAGTTTTACTTTTACAAGGACTAAAATGGGTTGATTATCCACGACGATCGCACAACACCCTTTTTCAAAATCAAGCTACGCATCCCATTTCGCTCTCAATTCGAACTTTTATCCACAGTCCGCTCTGATCAATCATCTGCATCGCCAACTTCGTCTCAGTCGTCGACAGGTACCTTAGCATCACTTATTACTTATTAGTAACTCAGTCCCCGCGTATAAAAAATTCATGTATTGTGTTGTTCGATTAGGTGTCTTGTGACACAAAGTTGTGTTTTGAGGCTTTATTGATTTTAAGTTTTTTGTAGATGCTTTCTAACCTGTGCTGTTAGCAGATGATGAGCCTATTCCTAAATGGTTTGAAATGATTTTCAGTTTGATGGCAAACGATCATATTCGTCCGGTTTTATTAGTTATATATTGTTTTCATAATACCAGAGTCATAAGAGATGGTGTTAATCATGTGTTAGACTATAGGCGCGTTTCCTCAAATGAAATTCAAGTTGGAGAAGTACAAAATTCTGCTGCAATTATAATACCTTCCATCCATTCTTTACCGATTGCTCTTCAAAATGAGTTAACAGCACAACATTTAATCTTGTGTATTGAGCCTTTCAATCAAAGGAGAGATCGAAGTATAACTCAATGATTAGGATTGAATCCCAAATATATGCGTGATAATACGTTGGCTGCTCGCTGACATCGTATGAGGTTGGATTGCCTCCAACATATGTTGCAATTCTTTGGCGCACAGGGCCAAGGACAAGATCATGTAGCTGGAGCTCCTATACTGCATGATGCAGGTGTCGGTGTCTTTGCTCAAGAAGGAGCAGATGTAAATATGAATGAGTTTATTGGAAATATACTGCTCGATGAAGTGGTAGTAGTTGGAGCTCCTCTTCTGAATGATTGATAGAGTGCAGTTGTATGCTATTTTATGTCCTTTACACTGCTTTTATTCTAACATATTATGGTATAAGATTACGCTTTTTGTGTAGTTTTATATTTCAGGTCTTAAAGAAGAGTTAGAACGAAAACACAACAAGAAGGCCGAATCTCGTGCAAAAAGATAACAAGGCAAAGACAATCAACGAATGGTCACTGGCGCGCGAGCAACGTGGCGCGCGAGTGAAGGTCGCGCAGAAGACAGCAAAACGGTGACGTCAGCAGACAGCGAGATATTCGGAACGATGACGTCATCACGCGCTAAAGATATTTCTAAAATCGGTTTTTGGAGATTTAAGGTTTCCTAAGCTGATTTTTAGAGATAAAGATGATTTCCCTCAGATATTCTTGCCTAAATACTCGTGGAAACCCTAGAAGGCAAGGACTATAAATATAAAGCTTGATGGAGATCACAAAGAGAGGAAAAAGAGAGAGCTGACGGCGCAGAGCTTAATTCCGACGAAGACGTGCGCGCAAGCTGTCACGCGAGCCAGACGACGCAGCATACAGATTTGTCTTGTTATTTTAGTTGTTTATAATTATTCTTGAGATGTATTCGATCAGTATGTCTAGCTAACTTACTGATTTCGGTTTGGATTTGAATCTATGAATAATATGTTTTTGAGGTCTTGTTCTTAATTTGCATGATTAAGTTTAGTATTATTATTCCGCACTCCATTGCATGATAATTAGGTTAGACAATTAAGCGAAGCCTTGCACCGCAGACTTAGTTGTAGAATCTAGTATCTATAGTTAAACTATCAGAAGTACGTGACTGTGAATGATAGGAGTAACACTAGAATAGGCAGTAACTACCTTGACCGGATTCGTTATTGACTAGACTAGATTGAGTAATAATATCATACAAACCTTGACCGGAATGTGTGTGTAGATTATTAAGCTGTGACAGGACCTTAATCTACGTGGACAATTAATCATGTGTTTTAGTGACCGAGGATAAAACATAGAGTTCATAGTGAAGAATCTGAACCGGATTCATCTCTTGCATATTTATTTGCGTCTATCATACTTGCTGTCTGTGTGTGCGCCAGTTGTACTTGCGCAACAGTTTTTCTTTCTTTTAATTGTTCTCACGCACAACCCCAATTCTTTAGTTTTGTAGTTGAAAAGAGACTTCCACCGTTCCCTGTGGATTCGACCCCAGCTTGCCAATACTATACTAGTAAGGAGAGTCGGGACAAATTTGCAGCACTCAACGACGTGCTCGTCAATGATGCACATGTCGGTACAGGTCCTCAACAAGCTACGCAAGATGCAATTATTAATCAGATTATCAGAAATATGATGCTCAATGAAGTGGAAGTAGCTGGAGCTCCTATTCAGAATGATGCTGGTGCCAGCGCAAGTCCTCAACAAGCAGCGGCAGATGCAAGTATTAATTAGTTTATTGGAAATGTGCTGCTCGATGAAGTGGTAATAGCTGCAACTCCTTTTTTGAATGATGCAGGTGTCGGTACAGGTCCTCAAAAAGCTGCAGAAGATGCAAATATTAATCAGCTTATCAGAGATACATTGTCAATCAAGTGGAAGTAGCTGGACTTATTCTGAATGATACAAATGCCGGTGTAGATCCTCAACCAGCAGCGTAAAGTGCAAATATTAATCAGGGAAATATGATGGTCGATGAAGTGGTAGTAGTTGGAGCTGCTCTTCTGAATGATGCGATTGCCGGTACAGGTCCTCAACAAGCTGCGGTAAATGCAAATATTAATCAGCTTATCAGAAATACGATGCTCAATGAAGTGGAAGTTACCGGAGCTCCTATTCGGAATGATGTAGGTGTCAGTGCAGATCCTCAACAAGCAGTTCAAGATGGATCACAAAGAATGCAATTGCTTTTGCAAGACATGTTGAGTTTAAAAAAATACGATGCAATTGCTTTTGCCCTTGGTTGCTCTAGTTTGTTAGCAGGCTTGTCTTTGTAGTTGTTGTTTGGTGGTTGTTGTGGTGGTTGTGTCGTTGAGTTTGTAAATCCTTTTTTGCAATTGAATGCACCTTTCTTTGCAAAAAAAGAAACAAAATCATGTGTGAATGTTTATTAGAATTTCAACTTATATATATACATGATAGTTTAAAAATAGTAATAACAGAAAACAAAGAAATAAATATGGAGGTAATTAATAGATGATGATTAATATCATTCTTTGTATTTTATCAGTCTCTCTCAATCACAACGGTTGACAACATGTTGAGATTGCAATTGAACTCCTTGAACAGCGGTAGCGGCAATTAGATCTGGACAGAAATAACGTCTCGGCATAAACTCAATTGAGGAAAAACATTTTAATGAGGGTGGACGAAAGACATCTCACACCATACAAAAGATGGACGGAAATTACGTTGAGGAAAAGGATTTCAAGGAGGGTGGAGGAAAGACATCTCACATAAATTGAGTTGAGGAAAAACATCTCAACGAGGGTGGAGGAAAGACATCTCACACCACAAATAGGATGGACGGAAAATACGTCTCATCGTAAATAAATGTCACATGAGCAGGTGAGTGGCATGGTGGGGAATCCACCAGAGACAAGCACTATATGTGTCATCATCATAGCAAATTTCTACGGAATAAATGCTGATGATTTTATTATTAATAATAATAAACAGGCACTGACAAGCCTGCTGGCAGGATTAATGATGCTGATTGGGATGCACAATGACTGTAGACTAAACGAAACAGATGATGTTTTGAGGTTTGACCAAGTTTTTTTTAATTGCTAAAAAAATCAGATCTGATTTAACAAATGGTTGGTGCTGTAAAGAAATTGTCAGAATCTATACATCTGAAAGGCCAAACAAGCCCTACCATTAAAATCGATACTCCATCAAATGGGATAAAATGGAGATCGATTGACAGATCAAAATGAAATCGAAAATAATTTGAAATCAATTTTGAGAAAGGATGAATGGAAAGAATCAGATCTGAATGTAATTTGTTCATGTTGCTTTGTGACATGGACAAAGAGATGAAGAACAATAATGTTTTCTCCCTCTCCTAATTTCAAACAGATATGAACAACATAAAAGGAAACAATGGAAGTATAAATCTAGCAGGAGGTGATGCGCCAATAGTGACAGGCGTCACCACCACCAAAGCGGAAGCATAGGATCAATGCTTTGATACCATGTTAGTTTAACAAATATTTAGAAGAGAGGAGAATGAATATGTGTGAATGTTTATTAGGGTTTCACCTTATATATATACATGATAGTTTAAAAATAGTAATAACAGAAAACAAAGAAATAAATATGGAGGTAATTAATAGATGATGATTAATATCATTCTTTGTATTTTATCAAGACAATGATTTTTGCAAAAAGCTATTGACTGAATGGTTGATTGAAGCTAAAAAATCCATGAGGTACAAAGTTGAGTTTAAAAAGATTGCAAAAATAGTTGATCATTCCACTGTAGATTGCAAGTGCGTGTTCACCCTGATAAGAAACAAGTGGGCAGACACCCCACATACTTTGCATACAATTGCATATGTTAAACTTTATGATGGATGTGTGGCTGATCTTCAACGAACTATCCGTTATCATAGAAAAATCAGCATGGGTTTTAAGGGATTCGAATCCCTTCCAAATTTGATGGGAAATTTGAGAAAATTGTTATAATCATTGTTGCCGAATGAACAACAAGAAGAGGAACCCCAACCAGAGGAACCTCAACAACAAGATATCCCAGTTCAAGATCATAATTTGCCAGAGTTTAATATGTCAGATCGTCGATCTCCCAATAATGTGTCACTACATGGAACCTTCAATATTGATTTTTATAAGAGACTTATTGAACATTGGGCGGATGGCTGCGGTGAAAAATGGCTTGAATTCGAGTGTGCTGAGGATTGGCAGGATTACGCGATAATCACAAACGTTCCTCCTTCAAGAATTTTTACTTATTTTGAAATTAAACATAAACAAATGGTACGTCGAGTATAAAGATGCTTAGTTGAAACAACTAACAGGAGGAAGAAATCAAATATTGAGATTCTATATTCAAAGAAGAATGTTTGCTGAAGATAAGATCGAGGACCGAAGAAGAACAAAACTGGAAGAGGCTATAAATGTCACTGGGGAATGCATTTTAGCTTTGAGAGAAAATTTTAACTAGAGAGAAATGCAGTGCAATCTATTGTACTTGACGCCAAACTCATCATAGAAAATTTTAGCTATTCTTGTTGACTTCTATTGAACTTAATTGTCTAAAGAATTAGAAAGAGGTAAAAAACCTATGTATTTACTCTTATATACAGGTTTGTTTTGACTAAAAACTATGCAGTATTTTTCATGCTGGTCAACATTATTTTCAATGATTTGTAATGATTTTCCAGTCTGCAGAGAGGTTTGTAACTATACAAATTCAATTCATGCTTGAAATAACACTCGAAATTATTTGTTTATTATTGTGGATGCAGGCTAGTGTATACAATAAGGCAGTGCACATGCTTGAACTAGATTTGCTCATCAAGAGAAGGTAATCCACATCTCAAACGCATATATTACTTATTTCTCATAGCTATCTTGGGCATTCTATCCATACTTTCGCGCACCTAAGTTTCTGAAACTAATGATTAGCTTGTCATCTTATGTATATTGAGTTGCACAGCTTGCCCAAGAAGAATTTTATTATTGAAAAGAGAAACTATTACGAGAGGAGTCACTCACACTTCACTCTCACTTTGTTTCTTAAACTCAAGATGTCAACAACACACTACATGACTCCTATTTATACTAATCTACTTATGAAATGGACGGTGGAGATTGATTTCACCCAATGGTCCAAAATGTAGCTCTAGAAAAATCTAGGAATAATATTTTTTCTTGTCTTCTTCATAGTTCTCTAGAGTCTTCTATAATCTTCTTCTCTTCTCTATTATTTTCTCTTCTCCTTCATGGGCTTCTATAATCTATCTCTTGATGGCCCGACCTAATTAGATATTGTTAATTCAATAATATATTCTTTAATATACTAGCTCCTGCTCTTTTATTAATATCTACTATGACACTTTCCCCTTCATAATGTGCAGATCGATGAATTGTACCAATTGGCATCAGTGGCATTTTGTCTACTTGTCGCTTGGGTTCATCTGATTTCTCACCTTTCCTTTGTGAAATCAATTTTCTGTTTCGATTTTTCTCTCTGCAATCGTTGACTAGAATAGAGTTTCCATTTCAGTTTTTGATTCTTTATCACAATTTAAAAATGGTTTTCATCTGAGATTTTGCTGAAGAGAATGATCCTCGGAACGACATCAAATCAGTAGTGATACATGTGATGTGACATGTGAGTTCTGTGTTAAGTGTATTGATAAGGTTGGACTCAGCCTTGAGTTGGTATCATTTGCTGCTGGTGTAATGATATCTACAACTGATCTGACTCAGCAACCTGAGTGTTGTTTTTGTTAATTGAATTACTAAGGATAGTGTATTGGTTGTTTAAAGCTTGTCTGAACCAGTATCTAGTGGAAATATTGTACAAGATGCACTCAGGTTTTTTTATCATAATCATTTATCTATAAAATGTACACACAACACAACTCATGTGAAGTTGTAAACTGGTTTTTCATGCATCGCTTCACATTGCCTAAAATTAATGCTTATTCATGGACACGTGTGCTTTATTATATTGTGTCTCTAATGTTTTTTGTTTTTAATGTCAGGTAATATGGGGTCAAAGAGGACTTTTGATGGACAGGATCTCCTTCTAAGCAGCTTGCATCTGATGAGAAGCTGATCTCATTTGGTGACGAGAATCTGGCTCCAGTTGCATGTATGCTTCCAGGCGTTGAAACTAATGACATGCTCAAGAAGCCTTCATTACTTGTCGACCCCTTAGATGTTAAAAATATCAAGGAAGTTCATAATTTAACTGATGGGGCTCTGTTGCATCTGTTCGTTTCTTTTTTTATGTGCATCATGAAACAGCCATGTCACCACCTCCATCAGCATTTGTCTGATAGGCCTGTGTATAATGTGTGCACTAACAACTTTTCGTAAGTTATCTTGCTGTTTTTGTTCTTTCATGATAATTATTCTTTATGAACTTCATGGACTTATGAAGAGGTCTCTGACGATTGCTTTGCGGTTTAACTTTGAACTATTGAGTACTTTGTAGGCTATAGATAGATGGTTTTGGTACTTGTCTAATATTTGATTGATAGTATGCTTAAATTTGTGGATGTAATGTTGTTTGGTTTTGCAGGGGCCAGGTGCAATAATACCCTTGTCTTTGAGTATACGGCCCATCCCCTCGAAGTTGAGGTAAGAATAAGCTTGTGTATGTGACAGACAGTTGAAGCGTAGGGCATAAAACAAAACAAAACAGCATGAGCATGTATATTTTCTATTTCATTGAGGTACCTGAAGATACAATCCATAGCGTTTTTAAATATGCCCGAGTTAAAAAATAGTGCTCAATGTAATTTTGTCGATTCATTATGTTTGTGAGCACTCATTATTTCTGCATTCGGTTGCAATTAAGTTACTAAAAGTAGGTGCTTTCCTTTATAGGAACATGAAATACTCTGTTTATAACATCTTCGATAAAGTCACTGAACCAAAATTTCATGGTTTCAACAAGGTGGCGAACTATCATGTTTCAGTTTTAATTTCTACACACTTATGCCTGTTTGTTCTTTATCATATGTTCTTTGCGTGGCTTGAACAGGCCTCGTGGTTGGAATGCACTCAAGAAGCAAATGAAATTATATTTGTTCCTAGTGGATGGTATCATCAAGTTCATAACATGGTATGCACTTTTGCTTATTTACATAATTTTGAATTGATGCTAAAACATGGATTACGCTGTCAGGTTAGCTGTTCACGTCTATTTCTGCTTATGCATATAAACTCATTTTACTTGTGTGAAGTAAAATTTATACGATTCAGTTCCATTTTACATGTTGATTCAGAATGATTGGATTCTAGCTCTACCAGAACGGTAGGCTCCTAGCACCCGGCAAATCATCTTTTGGAATTACGCTACTTCTTTCTGGGACCATTATGTTTGTTGTAGCCGTCTCAATAGATTTATTAAATATATATTTCTTAAACTCCAAGAGAATTCTGTAAATGATATGCGTTTGGGTAGCTGAGATTTTAAGGAAGTGAAGCTATTAGGCACACGTTTTGCATTATAAAGTTTTCATTTTTTTGTCATTAATTGTTTGATATGTTTCTCGCATCTAATTATTGTTTCAGGAGGACACTATTTCAATAAACCACAATTGGTTTAATGTCCATTGGGTGGTAAGAAACACAAAATTAGTGTTTACGTATACAGTTTCTACTGAAAGTAGAATAAGCTTATCCCACTCTTGCTTGTGTTTGCCATGCGCATTATTCTGTAGTGGGATCTGCTTTCAAAGGATTATGATGAGGCCAAGAGTTACATTGAGGACATCAGGGACATATGCGATGATTTTGAAAGTCTGTGCCAGAGGAACCTTGCTGCTAACACTGGTATGATATGTATCGTGGATACTGGGGATAAGGATAACTAAACTTTGTTTCACAATCACTGACAAATATCATGCAAGCGATATTTCAGAGATATATATTTTCTGTCTGTTTATTTCTCTAGATTATAAATATTGTGTTGAGAACTTGTGGGGTTCGGTAGGGTGGGCTTTTAGGGTTTTTTGCATACCCTTAGAAGGCTTTAGGGCCGGGTCCTTGAAAATTTGAAAGCCCTAAGGGTCCCAATAGGGTCGGGTAAATAAAGGGTCCAACGGGTCGGGTAGGATCGGCCCTTCGTGGCCCTTTTTTAAGGGTCGGATCGGGTCAATATAAATCAAAAAATATTATAGTTTTTTGAATTTTTTTATTAATTTGATATATTAATAAATTTGTATAAATTTTGTCATACATTATTAATGAATTATATTAAATTTTGATCATTTTCAATTTAAATACGATGAATAAAAGTGTATTTAATAATATAGTTATGATAGAGTAAGAGCTGAATAAGGGTAGGTAAGGGCTGGATCAAAGGGCCGGGTCAGGGCTCTTTTTTCTTGACACTTACCCCGCCCTAAGGCTTTAGGGCTGGGCCGAGAAAGGGTCAACTTCAGGGTCGGATAGGGCTAGGGTCGGGTAGGGTCAGGGCCGTCCTTAGGGTTTTTTGACCCACGGGTCAAATGATGATCCCGCTGTGCGCAATGTCATACTGTTGTACAATGAGTTGATTTCATGCACATTAATTATTTTTCTACTTCAATTGCAGGCATGAATTTTCTGGACTTTTTCATGTTCCTGGCTCGCTTTTCATGTGCCACCTTGGTCTGCCTTTGCCACATTTTCATTGGCAATGAGAATTCAAGTTGTAGAAAGTACTGTCAGAACTTATTTTTGAACCTTACGTCCATTCGAGAAATTGCCAAGAGAATGAATTCAGTTGAATGTCTCGCACACAATCGAAATGTGATTTTTGATTTTCAAGAAAACTTTGACACTCCCAAGTTTGTCCACTTTTGTGATGCTTTGAGCAAATCAAATGGCATGATACACCAGCAACAAAGAGATGGCATAAACATTGTTGCTTTGAGAGGCTCATGGGTTCAATTCATGACCTCACCAATATTCTTGCCTTGAGAGGCTGTTTCCTATTCTCTTTCCTACTCTCCATATGGTGGAGTCTTTCCTATATAATGGTTTCGGTTTCGATTGAAGGTCTTGTAATAGATTGACCATGTAATGATATAGTTTTCGTAGTGAATTGATATGCTCGAATTGAGCTTGTAATGTACCCATTATAATAAAAAACAATTGACATTGTTGCTTCCAAACTGTGTTATCAGTGGCCATGAGTCAAATGAGATCAGATAATGGATGGAAAAAGGTGGGTCCATTGGCATTGTAAAATCATATAAAAGTCCATTGTAAACGTTCCATCCTTGAAAGACTTTCCTTGATGCGGATATGGATATAAAGTAAGGGAATTACTCTGGTGGATCAATTACTATTTGGTGGATTCATGAGTCCAGATATGCGCCCTTGGATGGTGCAAGATCAAAGGTGTCAAAGGAGTCCACGCGTCCCACTAACTTCCTATTGAAAGCTAATTAAAGGGCAAATTCGGAATAGTTGCATTTTAATTAGTTTAGTTAGTAGCATTTAATGCAATGATTAGATTGTTCATTTAATGCAATCTCTCTCCTAACAAACCCACCATTTTCCTTCTCTCCTTAATCAATCCCTCTCTCCTTACAAACCCACCATTTTCCCTCTCTCCTTAATCAATCTTTCTCTCCTTACAAACCCACATTTTCATAATCCAAACCCTCCCTCCTTAATCAATCCCACCATTTTCATAATCCAAGCTTTTTCATTTCCCCACCATTTTCATAATCCAAACCCTCTCTCCTTAATCAATCCCACCATTTTCATAATCCAAGCTTTTCATTTTCCCACCATTATCATAATCTCAACCCATTCTAACCAGTTTGTAAACCAAATAATCCCACTCTCAACTGCATTTTAACTGTTGCACCTCACATGTGCACCTTACTTTTGCACTTTGTAGTTGCATCCTATAGTTGCATTTTTTTCCCACTTGCACTTAGGCCTGGCACTTTTCGGGTTTTTAGTAAAAAAAAGTTAAACCCGTACCCGTACCCGACCCGCGTATTTTGAATAAATAAATATTATAAATAAATAAAAAATGGATTTAAAAATATTATAAATAAATAAAAAGTGAATAAAATCATAGAATAAGATTCATAAACTGTTATTTAGTCCTTCACTAACTTGAAAATAATAATTTGAGCAAAAAATAAACATGATGTGTATATCAAATAGTATTATGAATATATAAATATGTATTTATAGGCATAATGCGGGTTTGATTAAAAATTATATATTAAACCCGTACCCGAACCCGCAGTGTCCAAAACCCGACCCGAACCCGCAAAAATTTTCGGGTTTGCGGGTTGAGTGCGGGTTTGCGGGTTCATGTGCCACCCCTACTTGCACTTGCATTGTATTATTTTCAACAAAAATGATATGCTTTAGTATCATTTTACCTAAATTGTGTTCTGTTTGCAGTTGGAAATCGCATTTGTATGGTAACGGATGATTCTCATTGTTTAGAGACTACATCGCCGAATGAGGCAATATACTGGACTCAATGCGAAGATCAATGTGAAGACCATGATTTTAGTTATCGCATTTCATTGTTGCATTTCACATGTGCATTTCACACATGCATTTAGATCTTGCATTTTGCAGTTGCATTTTTACAGTTGCAATTGTGTTCCATGTTCATTGTATTGCTATTTTTGTATAAATTTAATATGTTTCCGTATCATTTACCCTTTTTTGTGTTGTGTTGGCAGATGGTAATCATAGTTGTACGGTAACAAATGATTTCCATTGTTTAGTGACTACATCGCCGAATGGGGTAACATATTGGACTTCGTTGTGTGCAGAGCACTTAACCTCCAAGCATGAACAAAATTTTCAGTCAATTGAGGCGGGGTTCTATTTCTACCGAACCTATGCAGCAGAGGGATTCCCATTTGTGTTAGGGTTTAGGGTTTAAAGTTTATTGTTTAGTGTTTAGAGCTTTAGGGTTTAAGGTTTAGGTTTATAATTTAAGGTTTAGGATTTAGGATTTAAGGTTTAGGGTTTTAGGATTTAAGGTTAGATGACTGGTGGACGTTTGGAGCAATGTGCTGATTGTACGCCCTGTTGAATGAAATTCAGTTTATTTAGTTATCGCATTTCACACATGCATTTTGATCTTGCATTTTGCAGTTGTATTTTAGAGTTGCATTAAAGCTACAATTGTGTTCCATGTTCATTGTGTTGCTTTTACCCAGCTTCGCAGTAATGTTTTCAGTATCATCTAACAAATGCAATTACAAATAACAAATTGATTTCCTTGTACCAGGCTTCGCAGTAATCAAATTACAAATTATGATCTAACAAATGCAATCAAAATGCATCAATAAAAAGCAAATTACAAATTAATTTCACGCTACACCAGATCCGGATCCTAAAACATATGACAAGTGTACAAGACACATTACATGCATGAATGAATGAGCCATATTGATCGATCATGCTGATGCACTTCCCAAGGTGACAACCACAGCAAAAGAACACCTGCGTAAATAAACAAACATTAAAAATCTCAGCTTTACGAACAAACAACATAATACACATTAGGTAACCATGAAAGCAATAATCAATAAACATCATAGTAATAATCAAAAGATTAAGAAAGAGGTAATGATCGAATCAATGAAACAAAATGCAATTATATACACAATTTCATACAAACAGATAACCATGAACGCAACACCAAAATGCAACATCAAAATGCAACACCAAAATGCAACAATAAAATACAAAACTTAAATGCACGAGCTAAACTCACCTTTAATTCAGGTGGGATACTTACCCCAGCATTCTGAAGCCTCCACATATCCTCCGCAAGCCTTTGCTCTTCTTCCTCAACATGCTTCATCTCTACCAAGGGAGGACCTGACAGAGTCTCAATCACATACAGATTGAACAATGACTCATGAATCCTATCAAAAAATGTTCTGACATGATACCCAGAGGCCACAACCTTAACCAAAAGCGTCTTCACCAGCCATATCAGTGTCCCGATCAAAAAACACACCAAAATCTTTGTAGCATACTGAAGCGGCTTGCTATCCATCTCCTTCTTAACCCTCTTATCAAACAAAAAATGCCATGTCAACAAGACCATCCCCAATCACAAACAATTCTGAACTGGCTTCATCAACCCGTAGACAAAATACAACACTCTCTTCCTCAGCAAAAAGTTGCGCATAATCAAAAACACAACCATCCTCATAACCCGTCCAGACACCAACCTCCCGCATATCAAAACCAACACCAACACTTCCCATTTTCATAGTTTCAAATTCCAAACATTCTTAGTTTTCAGCACAGGAATAGTAAGACTACAAACTAAAGCCGCAATAATTATAACAAGACTAATCCACTCAGCCATAGTCACTAATCCAAACTTAAACTTCCTATACTCATCCGGCAAATCCTCATCACTAAACGGATCGTCTTCATCTTCCTCAGTCCTTTCGGACCGGAATCCAGACTTCAGCTGCCCGGATTTCCCTGGCATCTTCCCGGACTTCCTTGGCTTTGGACATGGCGGAGAACCGACTTGGCCGCGGCTGGAACCCAGACCGTCTCTTCTGCTAATGCGAAGATGGACGGATAAGCGCGCGTCTTACCAAATCTCCTTCCACAGTCCCGATCCTCACTAACGAGTTCGTCATCGCTTGCGTTCAGCCGGTTCGATGAGTACGGCGCGTGGTTCGGCTGTGAGTTTACCTTCTTATGTAGACTGCATCTGAACGAGCCTGGATGCGTCGTCGGCGAACACATACAAGTCCGCTTCACTCCGTTCCCCGCCGCCACCTGGCTACGTTGCACAGCCGAGATTGATCGGCTCGGCCAGATCGGCCGGTCAATCGAGAATCGAATCGATGAAGACGGAGTCGAGATGAAGCGATCAGGAGCGCGGATCGATGAAAGGTCGAGGTGTCTGAGTTGATTTCGAAACCCTCTCTCCAAACCCCTCTCTGTGAGCAACCGACGAAGTAAAACACAAAGACCTAACTACCCTCACCGTATCAAACCCAATTCATTACTAACCAAACTAATTTTTAACCCTCTGACACGTGTCACAACATCAATCATCCGATCTATCAAACGTGTGGTCCAGATCTAGACTCATGAATCCATCAAATAGTAATGGATCCACCAGAGACGCCCCCTGTAAAGTAAAGACTCTCAGATTAAGATAAGAATAGAATTAGAGTTAGACGGAGGAGAGGAGATTAGGGAAGAAAGATATTTATTTATTTCATTATCTGACTTTCACATTGCGATTGTTATTATTTATACTATTCATCATGTCACATTTATGTCCCACATTACGTTTAGGCATTGACATTTGGCTTAACGCTTAAAAAAGCCTTAGGCCGGCCCGAAGCCCACGGAAGCTCAGCCCGATCAAAGCCTATTGAAAGCCCATCGGAAGCCCAGCCCTATGATGTATCGAGTGGGCTTAGGCTTCGTTTCGAGGCCCAAGGCCCAGCCCACCGGCCCGGCCCGGCCCGTTCAAGCCCATCCGAAGCCCGACATAAATTGCAGATATATTTCACTATATTTAGTATTTGGATCATATTTTTCTATCTACATAAAGTATTTTTCACATATATCTAATTGTTTTAAATTATACACTCTACTTCTCATTATATTTTTTCATTTCATTACGACATTCTATCTAGTATATAAAAAAAGAAATTATAAAACAAGCAAATTATATTTTAAATATATTTTTATGTATTTTATTATTTTTAAACTATTAAAAAAATAATATTTTAATTAAAAATACAATATTTTAAATTTTAATTGAAATTAGTATGGGCTTGTGGGCCGGACTCGGGCTTCACGATTTTGATCAAGCCCAGCCCGGCCCGAAAAATAGTGATAGGCGGCAAAAAATAGGGCCGGGCCGGGCTCGGGCTTCGATTTTTGGGCCGGGCCGGGCCGGGCTGAGCCGGGCCGAATGTCAATGCCTAAATTTACGTTTTAGTCTGGTTCTTTGTGGTGAACTTTGGTTTTATAGTTGGCTGCCCGTTTGGCGTTGTTTTCTTTCCTGTATGAGCTATCAAAAAAGTATCCATATCGAGTATATATCAAATACAGATATGACTCCAAAAAAGTACCGTTCTCTGGGTCTTTATTTGATACATAGTATCCTACTTTTTGAAAACCATTTTATATAGTACTCCCTCCGTTTCAATATAATTGTTCTACTTTCCTTTTTTAGATGTTTCAAATTAATTGTCCACTTACTAAATTAGGAAACTATTTGATAAGAAAATTTCCAATACATATCTCATTAATTACAACTTTCATTTAAGCATTTAATCATGCCATTTATTGATGTTTCCGCATACCAAAGTAAAAATGGGTATATTTCAATGCATGTTTTGATTATAATTACAACTTTCATTTAAGCATTTAATCATGTCATTTATTGATGTTTCCGCATACCAAAGTAAAAAATGGTTATATTTCAATGCATGTTTTGATTATTTGACAAAATTAATGATGATTTTTGAATTAATTCAATGCGCATTGAATAAGGGTATATATGGATGAAAATATTGTCTTAATATGTGTGAAACCTCAAGTGGGACAACTATTTTGAAACGGAGGGAGTATATGTTACATGGGAAAAGGTAAACGAGGACAGATAAATATTTGTAAGACGGTGAGACAAAATTTTGATTATTGATTTTTTTTTGATTTTTTGATTATTGATTATTAATATTCCAACGGATGAGATTTAAATAAAAAAATTATGTTAACTCCAATTGCCCATATTTTTTTTCAACCGCCCAATTAAATAAAAATCAATTTTAATCTCGACGTCAAATTAATCAATTCCTCGTCTTATAAATATTTATCGTCCTTTTCAATCCTTTCCCTGTGTTATAAATCTTCTCTAAGTATATCGACATAAATGTGCCACTTTATGACCATTCTCATACTAATTAATAATTAAGTGCAAAAATACACATTCCCATGTGTAAATAATTTTATTCAAAAGTACAAACAAATCTCGTTTCTCATTATAACATAAACATATTTTTGGTCTACCACTTCTAGTTATCATTTCCCAAACCAGACAATACTTTGGAGCACTTATCCAAACATTACATAGTCTATAGTATACGCATACAATTTCCCGGTCAATGATTCTTTAATTTATTTATTTTAAAAGGGATCAGCAGCATTATCAGTTGTCCCCAGCAGCATTGTACTCTTGCTCTTCTTGAATATCTGAGCTGCTTCTGTTGTTTTCCGAGGAACCTCCCAGTTCAGATATTTTTGTGACCCTCTGCAACTCATCAATGCCATCAGAGGACTGAACACTGGCCTGGTCATCATCCGTCAATTGGGCCTCCTTGCGAATAGATTTGGGTCGTCGGATAGCTGCGGCTGCTTCTGGCATCACAACAGGCGGCGGTTGAGGTGGAACCCACCTTCGTGTAGCAGCAGGGTTATTGGCCACAGTCCCAACTCTAGACTCATCATCTGCTTCAATTTCTGTGACTCTGGAGTTTTTAAGTTGTCTACCAATTGCTGAACCATTCCCACTCATCTGGGAGTTCAACCCATCCTGCAGATTGTACCCTTCGTCACTACTGGAAAAAACCTGGGTGGAATATTGCTGGCTCTGAGCACTCTCCCAAGGCTATGGAAACAGAAATTTAATCCGGTCAAGGTGGGCTGAGATGAAAGCAAGTACAAGATTGTTGTGGTAGAGAAAAATCGTAACAGAAATTACAAAGAAAGCCAGGATATATATCATGGCCCAAAAACATTTGTTAACAAAAAATTTAACTCAGAGTTTCAGAAATAGCAATATCAGAACAAAGATGCATAACTGATAAAACCAAGACTAAAGTAAAAATGGAATTAGGGCACTGGTAAAAGCTCTGCATCTTGTGAATTAACAATGGGATCACCATACAGGAAATTAGGCTAATTTAAAATGGAAATACCCAAAATATTCCAATGAAAATGTCCTAATTATGTGCAAGGAATACTAAATGACAACGAATTTGCAAGTTAATGATAGAGCTGACGGCTGACCTTAGTTATAGGAGCAAAACGCGGATTGGAAAACTGTTGATTAGGATTTGGAGGAAGATCGTTAATCTCCTGAAAGGTGTAATTTAACATTAGATATACAGTTTTCAACATACCAGGTATAAATAATGGTATCACTTCAAAATCAACATACCCTTATGTTATCTGGCTTTTCCCCTCTCTGGACCATAGACAAGATCTGCGATTCAAAACTATATTGGTCACAAATACATACTGTGGTGATGATTTCCATAGAATATAAAAGGTCAACAGAATAATCTTCCAAGAAATGATGCGTAGTACAAAAATTATACGAAAGCATCAGGCTGAAGCGGCTTCAATGTGTCAACATATTATCTACTGTGAAGGAGCCACTAATAGCGGATGCAAAAGTTCAAATTTATACATGAATGGATCAAAGGACTATTCCTATTATATTACAAAAGTTGCAACAACTTTAACTCTTTAAGTACATGCTATGAATATTGAAAATCAGTCTGACTATTATACTAGGGATAGATATTACACCAACAGCCATTCCATAATCATTTATCATTTTCAATTTTAAAAAATTATCTGACCTCCATATAAGACTTAGAGTGAGGTGGGGCGGAGTTGTCCGAAGGTGTTGAAGACCTTACTGCACAGTCAAACGCAGATGATTAGACATTTTTACATATTTACCCCATAACAATCTACTATAAAAAAATCTTTATAACCTGGGCGTGCATCCACATCCACTCTCCCATTTGAATACGGCTTCTGAAAATATACTTTAACATCAATATGACACGGAACATCGAAATTCCAAAATATGGTTGTGTTAAAATGAATGAAAAAACAAGGTTTTCAGTGTCACCTTAAACATTGCCCTGGGGTCATCTTCTCCGTTGTAACTAAGGTTTTTCTCTGAAATTTATTGCCAATGGAGCATTACTGTATCAGTAGTACTCTATTCTATATAATACTAGCAAAATCATTGTGGATGAACTACGATCACTTTTGCGAAAAACAAGCACTTAAATCATAGTATAACAAAATAAATATCAGATATGAGCCAACGAAAAGTAACAATGGTCAAGCAACGAGCTACACACAACAGTCAATCAAGATCAAAGAAGTTAAATGGATATCTCTGAAATTAAGTAACCATACACACTTAATTTCTATAAACATCTAGAGAGAACCGTAAGAATTTTCGAAAATTGCTCTCTAAACTTTTTTTCTTTCCAAAAGCATGGTTGGGATATTGAAGCTTCAGTCATCCTCAAATATGAAAAAAAGACAATGAAAGAGATAGATCACAAAACTCACAATGACACACAATTTGAAATTATTTTAGAGACCACATGTTCATGATAATTTCCAACAAAAGCTGCATCTATACCTTCAAGTTTCCTCATGGATTTACTCATTGACATCATTTCCCGCACTTGAAGGTCCAATGCTCTTTGGAATTCCTCAAAGTATCTTCTCTCTGAAATGCAAAAACAAATATAGTCTTGGCTTACAAATATAGCTGCATAACCAGAAATTCGAATGACAATCACATACAAGACTTACCTGCATGCTTGGAGTCCAACAAGTCTTGGCTTACTTTTGCAACTTCAGATGCAGCTGCCGCCGCTGCTTTTGCAGCAGCTGTTGCCTCTTCAGCCAACGTGGGTTTTAAGTTGGATATTTTCTCTTCATTTTCTTCATTCACAACTTTGCGAATCCAAGCCTTAATCCGGGAATAATTGATTTCTACGAAGAGCAAGTCAAGCAATATTACAAGTTAAGTTATGCGATTCAGTTTGTATTTACTTATTTTCCAAGCAATTACAGGTAAGTCGCAGAGGCTACATCAATATCTGTTTCAAGATGCGCGAGAGACGATAGGAGAAATAACTTGATACCTTTATAAGCAGAGCCGTTCCAGCACCGGAGGCTGCTAACAAACCAATAGCCAGAAATGCATGGGACCAGCCAAATCGGTTCAAATCCTGCTTTAGAAGCAGTGACAGGAGCTGCAAGCTGCAGATTTTGAGCAGGGGCTACAGTTGAACAGCAGTGGAAGTACTTAGCTGGCCATCTATTATGGAAACAAAAACAAACAAGATAAGTCAGGAGATTAAGTATAAACAACATCATAGAGCCACTGAAGATTTTCTTACCTAAGGTTGTAGTAGCAGCAGGCACACTAGTTGCTGTAGGAGAGGCATCCTACATATGTCAATAAGAATGTAAATGAGGGACGAGGAGAAGATGCATTTGTCTCATGAATCAGATGCCGGATGCAAGCGCAACTTTACCGGAACTCGACGGAAAGCTTCATCAATCTCTTCCCTAGAGAGACCTTTCTTCTCAAGAAATGATCTTCTATACATTACAGGTGAACCCTTAACTTTTGGATGAGAAAGGAATTTAACAGCATTCTGCACTTGGTCTTCACGAATTGGTTCGGTGTTTACGAAAACAGATGGCGCAGAACGTTCAGCAGTAGCTCCTGCTGCAGTATCTTGGTTGGGGCTGGATGCTGGTTGCACAGGTTGGGAAACTGTAGTAAAAGGTCAACATAAAGAAATTGCATACAAAAGACAAAGCATATGCAGTGCACAATGAATCGATAGTTTTCAAAATCTAATTCAATTTTGATCAGGACTGAATATGACACGGAGACTATCAACTATGGTTAAATCAAAAACAAATATAAATTGAAGACTGAAAAAATGTGAAGCATCAAGTTGTTAAAGAAGCCAAAACCTGCTTCATCCGGCTTGTCGCCAGCGGGAGTGGACATGACCCTTCTGCATCGAAGGAAAACGAAAAGTGATGAGGCGCGAAACAACAACAAACATCGATCGGAGAAACGATACGACGACTTGACTTACCGAAAAATAGAAAGAGCGGTGTGTCGACTCCTCCTGCCTAACTAAAATGGTGTGGTTGTTGCCAATCCGATGCGAGACTTATCGTCATTCTTGTTAACAAATAAATCTTCGGCCCAATACAAACCAGCCCACACCTTTGTACGCCCAATCCATTTACCCAAAACCCCCCCATTTTGAGGTTCGGAAAAATTTGAGGTCGGTTAGGTAATGTTAAAATCGAAATTATCATAGTACCATCAATCCTTTAATTCATCAAAATATCCTTATTCAGATCCGGTGCAGCGCTGCTATTTGCTGCGAGGGCAGGGCCAAAACGACGTCGTTTTGATGTTTTTTACTATAATCCTATGTCGTTTTGAGTGAACCCTTTACCAAAACTACGTAGTTTTGACTCGCAGCAAATAGCTTTAGCTGCACTGGATCTAATTCCAGAATCAGGAATGAGAATCTGAGTACAACACTATGCGGCGGATCCAAAAATATGGTTTAGGTTTAAATCTACGTAGTTTAAATTTTAATCTACGTAGTTTAGATTTTAATCTACGTAATTTATGGGTTCATTATTTTTAAATTTGAGTTTTAGTGAAACAACGTAGTTTATTACCATTTAAACAAAATTACATCGTTTTTAATTTGTTGTAATTGACTGCGGATCTGAACTCTTGATATTCGATGCTTGTCCGCTCTTGATTAATACGAGTTTAGTTTTTTATTTTAAATATCATCGATAGTTGAAATCATTTCTATGATTTTATAAGATAGAATTTGATGTTTTCTTCTGTTATATATATTAATGTAAGAATCGAACATAAAAACACACATTCCTTAGGTGAGGCTAGCGATATCTATCTGATACTAACCATAAGGGGAAAGTTTGAGAAGGACGTATAAGTATTTGTGAGACGGTGAGACACAATCTTGATCGTTGATTACTAATAATCCAACGGAAGATATTTAATCCAAAAATAACCGTCAAATCCAACCGCCCGTGTTTTTTGCAAATCCAACCGTCCAATTTAATTAAAAACCAACTTAATCTCAACCGTCGGATTAATCAAATCAACGGTTGAGATTATGTCCTTCTGTCTTACTAAAATTTATCGTCCCTCTCGAACCTAACCCCTAACCATAAATACCACTATTATGGAAATGGTTTGAGAACAACACATATTTTATAAGAACGGAAGAACATTATTTCGACTGTTAAATTCTATCAATCCAACGGTTATTATCGATAGCCGTCAATCTTTAACCGCCTTGTATTTTTGTTAATTCATTTGAATTAAAATGAAAAATCAATTTAATGTCAACCGCTAGATTAATCCAGATTCACGGTTAAGATTAATTTCTCCCTTCTCACAAATACTTATTATTTCTCTAGAAATCAACCCCTACTACTATTATTATTAATTCTTTCAAATAATCAAAAATGACAAGTTGATAATTTTACACATACTTTAATAATTTGACAAATATCTATCAAAAAGCTGCCACTGGTTTGATTCTGGAAAGTAAATACAGAATAGTCTATTTAAGGGTGATTTTGTCAATGCTCACTAAAGATAGCATACCTTTGGAAATACTTTTAGCTGTTTCACAAATTAAAACCAAACAATGTTTCACAATGATCCGGTGTAAAATATGGATTGAATAACAAGAGTGCAAATCAAAATAAACTACCTCGTAAACCTGAAAATTGTATGGCATATGAGAAGCAATGTACTGTGCCACTATATCACATTCCTGCAAACCTGAAACTCTTGGAAAAAAATTTGTTTGCTTCTTAGCATCAAGTTTATAGTTTTTGAAGTGTATCAAAGTTCGGCATTGCTCGAACGTCAAATAAGCATAATAATACCTTAAAAATTATCAGTGCCAAACACAATAACTATTTCCACTTATTCCGGGTTATTTCGTATCCTTCTTAATTCTCTTTTTTCTCTTCTTCTAAAGTTAGAAATTTTAATTCATCAAACTAACAGTCATAATATCAAGCTTCAAATTAATCAGCTCAAGATATTTGATGATGAATTGAGAGTCAAAACCACATAATTTCCAAACTGCTTTGTGGTCTTAAATCAAGTTTTCTTCTAGAAATTCTTGTGGAAAATATATTTTACTTATGATTATTAGGAGTCAAATAAAATTTTCGGCTTGTCAAGTTACATATTCCCCATCTATAAATAGAAAATATATATGGAGAAATATATAGAAAAATATAATATAAAAATATATAGACAAATATATTCTCAATCTTGTGCACTTCATAAGATTTAGCTTTATGATGTATAGACAAATATATTATACAATTCTATGTGTTTCACCTTAAGTTCTTGTTTGTTCCGCTATATTATGATATTGTTTGATACTTTCTTCATTCATTTCATATTCATAACTCATATCAAATGATGTGTAATTTTTTGGAGACAGTTTGGATCAATTGCGGCCAAAAACGCGCGAAAACTGGCAAAAATTCGAAAGTGGCGCAGCTTCAGAGGCGGAGCTATGTTATGGGCATAGGGGTCAATTGACCCCATTAAAATTTGATTTAAACATGCATAATTCTTAATTAAACAAGCTTTGACCCCGGTTAATTATTTATTTTGACCCCATTAATTTATCAAAAGACAGAAACACAACATGGAAAATATTAGTTATGTAAATATAGCAAATGACAATCATAAGGCTAAATAACGTAATAAAGATGTTGATTTATCTAATATTGTAAATTTACATTAATTGCTATTCAATTAGTTAATTGTATTTGTGGTAAGATGAACTTGTGTATTGGACGGTATTTTATTATGTTTATTCTAATTTTTTATTGCCAACAATCTCTAACAATTTTAAAAAGTTTTTTTTCATTAAATTTTTTCATATGGCCCTAAATAATAAGTTCTGTAACTAAACTTTTATTTCACTTTTAAATGTTGTACTTATAATAATCCTTATTTTAGTTTCTCAACTATACATACATAGGGGGGAAAGTATCATGTGGAACCCTCACCTTTTCATGAATCCATGGATCCCTCTTTGCATTCGTTGATTGCATTTACTGTTTGCATTTTGGACGCACCAGATTGTGCCATCACATTAATGAGCATGTGCAACTCACGTGTGCATTTGTCATGTGCAACTCACATGTGCATTTCAAAAATGCAAACACGTGTCACAATCTGGTGCACACAAAAAATGCAATCAACGGTGATGAAGGGGGATCCATGGATCCATGGAAAGAGGGGGTTCCACATGATACTTCCCCTACATACATATCATTCAATGCGGATGAAATTTTAGGAGGATAATTATTTTTTGTGAGACGTTGAGACTTGACACTCAATCGTTGATTTGTTAATTCTAACTTTTGAGATCAAAAATAGTTATTAATTAATTTACAATTGAATTAGCAAAAAACACGATTGACAGTTATTAATATCAACCGTTGAATAATAGAAATCAACGGTCGATATGTTGTTTTACGATCCTACAATAATATGCATCTCTTTGAACCATTTCCCATTTGACCCCGATAACTTTTTTCCTAGCTCCGCCACTGCACATCTTATGGAGGCAGACATATATTTTTCCCTTTGAAAGCTCATAAAATACAACGCATATCTCCTATTGGCGTGTCTGATAGCTTGTTCCAAAGTTCACTCAATTATCTACAACTTTGTAGTTTACACCAAGTTCAGATTTTTGGAGTCTAAAAGGGTTTTAAGGCTCATGCAAGTTTGCCCGACTCACTTATGAGCTTGGGAGAGAAAAAGTGAGTTGGGTGACTCATTTTGGACCAAATGGTAACAAAACCATAATGGGGAGTGCTCTACTAGCAAGCCAACGAAAAATATATGTTTCGACCAATGAACTTTAAGCATCCATTTGACATTCAGAAAGTCGTCTCAACTCCATGTTGTTTGGTTAGGTTGATCGTTACACTACTATCCTTGTAAAATCTCCATTTTCAATCAATAAAATTAAGTTAATTAATTCTATAATGTTACCAAGTGCTATGATTCAAATACAGGAAAGAAAGATTAAGCATTTAAAAACGGTGATGCTTGTGTGTTTAAATGAAAAAGATAAGCTCAAAAGGGGAAATTAATTAAATGAATAAATTAAACACTAAATATAAGAATAAATTATTAATGAAAACAAAATATATTACATTCGCTTGCCTTTAAAGTCACTAAGTATCATTCCCTAAAATCGAACATTAAGAGGCAGTTTTAGTCATTCGTATCTCATGAAATTCTACTAGAAATAAGTGATACTTTCTTCATTCATTTCATATTCATAACTCATATCAAATGATGTGTAATTTTTTGGAGACAGTTTGGATCAATTGCGGCCAAAAACGCGCGAAAACTGGCAAAAATTCGAAAGTGGCGCAGTTTCAGAGGCGGAGCTATGTTATGGGCATAGGGGTCAATTGACCCCATTAAAATTTGATTTAAACATGCATAATTCTTAATTAAACAAGCTTTGACCCCGGTTAATTATTTATTTTGACCCCATTAATTTATCAAAAGACAGAAACACAACATGGAAAATATTAGTTATGTAAATATAGCAAATGACAATCATAAGGCTAAATAACGTAATAAAGATGTTGATTTATCTAATATTGTAAATTTACATTAATTGCTATTCAATTAGTTAATTGTATTTGTGGTAAGATGAACTTGTGTATTGGACGGTATTTTATTATGTTTATTCTAATTTTTTATTGCCAACAATCTCTAACAATTTTAAAAAGTTTTTTTTCATTAAATTTTTTCATATGGCCCTAAATAATAAGTTCTGTAACTAAACTTTTATTTCACTTTTAAATGTTGTACTTATAATAATCCTTATTTTAGTTTCTCAACTATACATACATAGGGGGAAAGTATCATGTGGAACCCTCACCTTTTCATGAATCCATGGATCCCTCTTTGTATTCGTTGATTGCATTTACTGTTTGCATTTTGGACGCACCAGATTGTGCCATCACATTAATGAGCATGTGCAACTCACGTGTGCATTTGTCATGTGCAACTCACATGTGCATTTCAAAAATGCAAACACGTGTCACAATCTGGTGCACACAAAAAATGCAATCAACGGTGATGAAGGGGGATCCATGGATCCATGGAAAGAGGGGGTTCCACATGATACTTCCCCTACATACATATCATTCAATCCGGATGAAATTTTAGGAGGATAATTATTTTTTGTGAGACGTTGAGACTTGACACTCAATCGTTGATTTGTTAATTCTAACTTTTGAGATCAAAAATAGTTATTAATTAATTTACAATTGAATTAGCAAAAAACACGATTGACGTTATTAATATCAACCGTTGAATAATAGAAATCAACGGTCGATATGTTGTTTTACGATCCTACAATAATATGCATCTCTTTGAACCATTTCCCATTTGACCCCGATAACTTTTTTCCTAGCTCCGCCACTGCGCAGCTTATGGAGGCAGACATATATTTTTCCCTTTGAAAGCTCATAAAATACAACGCATATCTCCTATTGGCGTGTCTGATAGCTTGTTCCAAAGTTCACTCAATTATCTACAACTTTGTAGTTTACACCAAGTTCAGATTTTTGGAGTCTAAAAGGGTTTTAAGGCTCATGCAAGTTTGCCCGACTCACTTATGAGCTTGGGAGAGAAAAAGTGAGTTGGGTGACTCATTTTGGACCAAATGGTAACAAAACCATAATGGGGAGTGCTCTACTAGCAAGCCAACGAAAAATATATGTTTCGACCAATGAACTTTAAGCATCCATTTGACATTCAGAAAGCCGTCTCAACTCCATGTTGTTTGGTTAGGTTGATCGTTACACTACTATCCTTGTAAAATCTCCATTTTCAATCAATAAAATTAAGTTAATTAATTCTATAATGTTACCAAGTGCTATGATTCAAATACAGGAAAGAAAGATTAAGCATTTAAAAACGGTGATGCTTGTGTGTTTAAATGAAAAAGATAAGCTCAAAAGGGGAAATTAATTAAATGAATAAATTAAACACTAAATATAAGAATAAATTATTAATGAAAACAAAATATATTACATTCGCTTGCCTTTAAAGTCACTAAGTATCATTCCCTAAAATCGAACATTAAGAGGCAGTTTTAGTCATTCGTATCTCATGAAATTCTACTAGAAATAAGTAAATTTTTACTTTGGAAATAAAATATTTGCGCTTGCAAATTAGGAAAGCAGTCAGACATATATAAGACTCGTTTACCCACTCTAAATTGACCATTCGCAAAACAAACCTTTCTCCGACATGGCAATGAATGTTCTCGCGATTGTTCTCTTGTGCTTGTCTGTGTCACGTGTTGCACTTGCTGCACCTCAAGTCCCTTGTTACTTTGTTTTTGGAGACTCTCTAGCTGACCCTGGAAACAATAACAACCTTAAAACCATTGCCAAGGCCAATTATGCACCTTATGGTGTTGACTTCCCTGGTGGTGCTAATCCTACCGGGAGGTTTACCAATGGCCGAACATACGTCGACTTCATAGGTACATTATTATTTTCCTTCTCTTTACTTTCACGTGTATCATCATGCGTGCATGTTGACGTTTTGGATTTTCTTGGCATACATGATTGCAGCTCAGTCGCTTGGTTTCACTAGCTTCCTCCCACCGATAGCCCAAGCGTCTGTTGGAAACTTCATTGGTGTCAACTACGCATCTGGTGCAGCTGGGATCCTCAACGAAACTGGCAAAACTAATGTACATATTTACTCCTCCTTTAAGCACTGTGACCCTTTTTGAATCTGACACGTTGAGACTAAGACTTTGATGTAAACTTTGTATTGACAGGGTGAAAGAATATTCCTCCAAATGCAACTCTACGCGCACCAAAGTATTGTTAACCAACTTCCTGACATCTTGAAAACCACCAAGGCAGATGTAGCAAGCCTTCTCAACAAATGCATTTACACTGTTGGAATTGGAAGCAACGATTATGTCAACAACTACTTCATGCCACAATCTTATGACTCCAGTGCAAAATACGATCCCTCTGCCTTTGCTAAATTGCTCGTAGCTGAGCAGAACCGCATTGTTAAGTCAGCTTCATACTCTCACGTACATATTTAACATTGAGTTATCAAATTAAACAATGTAATTCTATTTGGCTTTGTGTTTAGGCTTTATACGACTTGGGAGCGAGAAAGATTGCCTTCGTTGGAGTTGGACACATTGGATTCAGTCCTTATGAGTTCATCCTTCAATGGCCTGGTCTAGTGAACGCTACCAAGTTGAATGATGCTGTTGATCTGTTCAATGCCGAGCTCAAGGCATCAGTGGACACTCTTGCTAAAGATCTGCCAGAGGCCAAACTCACTTTTTTGAACACAGTTGGAATCTCCTCTGGAGGACCTGCAGGTATTAACATTTAAATGCAATACAGAACATCTTGCGAATGTCACATTTAAAATATTTTATCTTTGTACTTACAAATTTCTGTCATGAATTTCCCTTCAGTGCCACTTACAGCAATTACATCTTGCTGCCAAAATATTGACACGGTTAGCCAAGTTACATGTAAGAGCGGAGATTCTGCTATCTGTCCTGACAGATCAAAAGCATTGTTTTTCGACAACATTCACCCTACAGAGGCTGTCAACCAAGCTGTGGCAGCCAGATACTACACTGCTAAGGACCCATCTGACGCTTCCCCATATGATATTCAGAAACTAGCTTCTCTATAGATTTTAGAAAAATCAGTTCTATTTTCACATTATTTTTGCCTATCATTTTTGCTGGAATAAAATAAAATAATTTTTTATTTTTATCTAGAAAAAAATATCATATTTTTGCACGTCTCATATTCGCAGGAATAATAACACAGAAGCAAAGAACAGTTGATATAATAATAAAAACTAAAGAACATGTTTGCAAAGACTGAAACAAGAGACAACAAAAAATACACTGGTAGCATAAGCCAAGGTTGCAAATGCAATCAAGATCATTGTGGACCAAACTGTCAGAGATGATAAAATTAAAATGGCATTCTGCAAACATTATGCTAATTATGAAATGAGTGTGAGAATTCTTGGGTAGGTATGAAGAATGCCGGGAATTGATATAAAATGAAGAAGAGACCAACAAGCACAATAGATAAACGTAAGCAGACAGGTTAAATCAAACTTGGAAGGAGATAATCAGGTTAAAATCAGCAGCTGCGGAAACTGAGCAGATCGACATTATTGGACATCATATCATAGATGGATCGACCCGTTAGGGCTGATGACGAGAGATGGAGACCAAATTGACCTCCTGTCTAACGGTGGTCAATATATCAAGAGGGTTCACGAGTATTTACTTAAATATCCATATAGGGTGAGCGTTTGATTTAGTTTGATTTAGTTTGTTTGTAACCAGTCCGGTTTTTATGAGACCGTACTTTCGTATTGACAATTCGGTTTTAACAAACCCGTAATTATTATTTTTACAGAAGTCCAATTTTGCTAAAATCATTTAAAGTAGGGCATTTCAGAAATAATTTAAAAAGATGGGGCATTTGAGAAATCCGATTTCCAGAAGAGGGCATTTCTAAAAAAAATTCTTATTTGGTATTGCTAAAAATATAATTTGGGTCTTGAGTAAAGTTCAAGGAGCACATGTAAATAAAGGTAGGATCACGAGACAAAATGTCGATCGTTTACTAACAATCCAAAGGATGTGATTTAATTTTTAAATGAACCCGTCAAATTCGCTAAGCTTTTTTGAAAATCCAATCGCCAATTTATTAAAAGCTAACTTTATCTCAACCGCCAGATTATCAAAATCAATGATTCAAATTTACGGCTTCCATCTCACAAAAACTTAACGTTTCTATTGCCGTGTGACTAATAAATCATATATATCGAATATAAATTATTAAAATTTAATCGAGTCAATCACATATTAAACGAGTGTTTGTACCAATTTATTTAAATTTGACTCGTTTAATTATGAGTGCCATATAGGTGGTTTCCATAATTATGAGAGTTATAAAAGATATTTTATAAAATTTAGCATGAATACAAATATTAAAAAACAATCATGTAATCATGCGTTTAACGTTTCTTGAAACGAAACATTAACATGTGATGGGAATGCTAAGACGCAATACATATTATAGAGTTGATTTTATTCGGATAGTTTTCTTGAATTTTACCCAATAGTTAATTGAGTATTGATAAATTGAACAGTCCCTTATTCTCCCATCTTATGATCTTATCCAGTCTCATCAAGGATTAACTAAGTATAAACAGGGTTGTGTTTGAGTTTGATCCAAAAAAGCTCTAGTGTTATGCAGATTTTTTGGGTTTGAGTATATATTAAGTATTAATGAATTCATTACACCAAAAGATACTTTTGTTTGAAGTTAGTTTTACTGGTGCAATAAGTATTAAGTAATGAATTCATTACACAACATGGTAGAAAGTAGAGGACCAAAGTAGGAATATATTCTGAAACTGCTAGATTATGCAGAAAGCAAATGGCATATGAATCCAATGCACCTGCTGCCTTATTACACTATTTGCGCATCTGAAAAGTTCTTCTGGCCAGCAAATATGACTTTCCCTCGAACTAGCCTCGGTTTTACCCTTGAGAAGAGGACTGCTAGCTTAAAAGTTATGATTGTTTTTGTTTCTTTTCAAGGTAAGAGTACCTGCGTTGGAAATTCAATATGGACCAGCACAAGTCCTTAAACCCCATCTCCGGCCACAATGCGCGTGGTGCGTGTAAAAAGGTATAAGCAGTTTGCCACAGCAGGAAATTACTTAAACGAGATTCACCAGAGCTTCGAACCACTATATCAGGATCAGGTGCTACTGACATATAAATTTGCTTTTCAATACCTGATAGCTGCACCATGGACTCATTTCCAATTATTCGACTTTTACAAGATTCCTCCACAGCGTGCCTGATTTCATCCGTAGATGTATACGCAACACATATAAGTAGCGTTGCATTATTATTCTCCGCTGTGACCCTCATTGCCCTCTCCGCAGCCTGCCTCGCTGAGTCCTCCAAAAGCATCAAATTTCCTATGAAATATATTCTGATACCGTACTGAGCAACGATGTTTTCCTCTCTGAGCAGATCCTCAATCTTGTCTATCATCAAATTCATCAACAGATTACTTCAGCAGCAGGTCTTTTAAAGTTGTCAATGCTAATGCTAAACTGTCACATATTTCACTCCTGACAGATAACAATGCTTGAGCAATGACATTAGTGCTAAGAATCCATCGCTGTGACCGCCTCCTACCGCCAAATTGTGCTTCTTTTCATACCTTCTGTTTCCATCCATGATGAAAGCAATGTGTTGAGGAATAGGCCCTGCGGCGAGAACATACATGATGAACTTTTGTATAAGACTAGAGATGATCTCAATATACTTGCTCAGCCTCGATTTTCGACAAAGATGTTGATATTTCTCCACCTGTTTAGAATTTAAGCTTTTGATCAGAAATCAACTAACATAAAAATTTCAAAAAAGAAATGGACTGAAGGTACATCGAAATGCGCCTGCGGAAAATATGAAACTGTCGTATTACCGTAATTTGAGACGGGGAAGCTTCCCCATTGGGGACTTTTGCTGATTTGTAGCTAACCATATGTATGAATAAGTGATGGATAGATGGTTTGATGATGGAAAGCTATATAAATACAGTAGAGGAGGAGAAGACGTGCTTTAGCATTCACAAGACAGCAAAGCAAATGGCATCTTTTTCAACTTTTATGCATGAAATGAGATATCCTTTAAAATTTATGCTGATATTAATGGCTCAAATGCTAAAGGAATGACAACCCAAGAACCGCCCATCAAAAGAGAGCACCAGGAAACTACGCGAAGGCACCTAAACACATACATCTAGAAACATTTTCATGCCATAACATCAGAAATTGTTCGTTAGTACATATATTCGATGCTTAAAGCATTTATACATTCTATGCTGAAAGCATTTTTACGTGTGCAATCCAAAGGAGACTAGAAAAGAATCAAAAAGTATTGGGTTTATTGCCGAAAACCACTTTTTATAGGGCGTAGTTGCCGAAAACCGCCCCTCATACATTTTATTGTCAAAAACCACCCGTTGTTCGTTTCTTTTTTGCTGAATCACACATTCTAACGTTTTTTGTTCAATTAGTGTTAAATCTCCGTTAGATGGATTAATTAGACATTAATTAGGTTAATTAATAAGGTTCATTCAATTAATTAGGTTAATAAAATTCAATTAATTCAACTCCAAATCTTAATAGAGATAATTGCCGAAAACCACCTCTTATAGGCCGTAATTGCCGAAAACCACCTCTTATAGGCCGTAATTGCCGAAAACCACCCGTATCTCTAAATTCTCTGACTCTTTTTTTATTTTATACAATATTTCACAATTTTGTATTACTCCGTCTGTCTATCTAATCGACCAATTCAATTATTAGATTATTAGAAATAAATGGTTGAGATGATGTCCTACTGTCCTACGTATAAATGGATGTCCTCCTTGATGACAAATGCACATACGTGGCGCTATCTGATGCATCCAAAAAATGCAATCAACGGATGCAAGAAGGGATCTACGAGTCCACCAAATTGGTTGGATCCACAGGATGCAACTTATATATATATATATATATATATATATATCGTATATATAAAACACAAAGAGTCTCATTTTACCCCTAACTTCTTTCATATTTACTTTATTTCAATCGAATATAGTAATTGTTGCACAAAGAGTCTAATATAGAATATAGTAATATATTTCAATCGATATGCACATAATTGTGCATCAAACAACTAGGTTAAACCACCCGTCGGAGATTGCCGAAAACCACCTCTTATAGGCCGTAATTCTGAAAACCACCCCTTATAGGCCGTAACC